>CAXKVI010000001.1:146923358-146961361 GCA_964058755.1 Campiglossa producta
AAGCTGGCACACACACCACCGATAATTTAAATAAAACAACTGTAATAAATTAAATCAACCCGTATTAAATTAGCATTAAATAGTGGTCAGTCAAAAACGTTTTCGTTTTTGGAGTGTGCTATAGTGAGTGTGCTAGCTTAACCTTAAGCTGGCACACACATGGATAATTTTTAAAAAACAACTGTAATAAATTAAATGAACCCGTACTAAATTAGCATTAAATGGTGGTCAGTCAAAAACGTTTTCGTTTTTGGAGTGTGCTATATACAGTAAGTGTGCTGGCTTAACCCTAAGCTGGCACACACACATCGATAATTTTTTAAAAACAACTGTAATAAATTAAATGAACCCGTACTAAATTAGCATTAAATGGTGGTCAGTCAAAACGTTTTCGTTTTTGGAGTGTGCTATATACAGTAAGTGTGCTGGCTTAACCCTTAGCTGGCACACACACACCGATAATTTAAATAAAACAACTGTAATAAATTAAATCAACCCGTATTAAATTAGCATTAAATAGTGGTCAGTCAAAAACGTTTTCGTTTTTGGAGTGTGCTATATACAGTAAGTGTGCTGGCTTAACCCTAAGCTGGCACACACACATCGATAATTTTTAAAAAACAACTGTAATAAATTAAATGAACCCGTATTAAATTAGCATTAAATAGTGGTCAGTCAAAAACGTTTTCGTTTTTGGAGTGTGCTATAGTGAGTGTGCTAGCTTAACCTTAAGCTGGCACACACATGGATAATTTTTAAAAAAACAACTGTAATAAATTAAATGAACCCGTACTAAATTAGCATTAAATGGTGGTCAGTCAAAAACGTTTTCGTTTTTGGAGTGTGCTATATACAGTAAGTGTGCTGGCTTAACCCTAAGCTGACACACACACACCGATAATTTTTTAAAAACAACTGTAATAAATTAAATGAACCCGTATTAAATTAGCATTAAATGGTGGTCAGTCAAAAACGTTTTCGTTTTTGGAGTGTGCTATATACAGTAAGTGTGCTGACTTAACCCTAAGCTGGTACACACACACCGATAATTTTTAAAAAACAACTGTAATAAATAAAATGAACCCGTACTAAATTAGCATTAAATGGTGGTCAGTCAAAAACGTTTTCGTTTTTGGAGTGTGCTATATACAGTAAGTGTGCTGACTTAACCCTAAGCTGGCACACACACACCGATAATTTTTTAAAAACAACTGTAATAAATTAAATGAACCCGTATTAAATTAGCATTAAATAGTGGTCAGTCAAAAACGTTTTCGTTTTTGGAGTGTGCTATAGTGAGTGTGCTAGCTTAACCTTAAGCTGGCACACACATGGATAATTTTTAAAAAACAACTGTAATAAATTAAATGAACCCGTACTAAATTAGCATTAAATGGTGGTCAGTCAAAAAAGTTTTCGTTTTTGGAGTGTGCTATATACAGTAAGTGTGCTGGCTTAACCCTAAGCTGACACACACACACCGATAATTTTAAAAAAACAACTGTAATAAATTAAATGAACCCGTACTAAATTAGCATTAAATAGTGGTCAGTCAAAAACGTTTTCGTTTTTGGAGTGTGCTATATACAGTAAGTGTGCTGGCTTAACCCTAAGCTGGCACACACACACCGATAATTTTTTAAAAACAACTGTAATAAATTAAATGAACCCGTATTAAATTAGCATTAAATAGTGGTCAGTCAAAAACGTTTTCGTTTTTGGAGTGTGCTATAGTGAGTGTGCTAGCTTAACCTTAAGCTGGCACACACATCGATAATTTTTAAAAAACTACTGTAATAAATTAAATGAACCCGTATTAAATTAGCATTAAATAGTGTGCAATTTAGTACGAGTTCCTTTTTGGAGTGTGCTATAATGTGTGTGCTAGGTTAAGGGACCTGAATATATGTGGCCTACAAATTGTGTGCGACATAAAGTGGGACCGACAACCCAAATATGTCAAAATGACGTCATCAAAATATTTATTAACATCAAGCTAATTTTTTCACAGTTCGTTGTCAGTGATGGACATGATTCAATAGCATTATTGGCCTACAAAAATTGTGCGACATGTAGCCAGACCTCCGCCCCAAAGTGGTCAATTTGGTGTCAGCCTTTGATTTATTAATAACAACCTGATTTAAAGTTTGTATCTTAAGGAATAACGAATAAAAAACGGCCTACAAAAAAAGTGCGACATGTGAATAAAATCTATATTTTTATATATTCACTCATATACATGAGTTCCATAAGTGTTTGCTAATTTGATATGGAAACATATATCTCAGTGCATTTGTATACACATAAATATAAGTATGTGATATAAAATTATCATGAATAAACCCTTTTATTTTCTGCTTAAAGTAATTTTGGGTACTCCACGGCACAAGAAAAGTGATACATTCCACTTATACTTCACAAAATCTCTTCAAAACAAAAACTCAAATTGTTGGGGTTAGGAAACGATTGATTTGCGTGGTAAATAATGTCAGATTTACATCATTTTTTTTTCTCAGGCAATCAGGTTTCGCCATTGTGTGGATGATACCAGCGAAACCAAACATCACTTCCAATTGCACCTGAAACTTGGCACCAGACGAATATAAGATTATCCGCATATTATTATTTTCATTCACTCAAGGTTATTTTAAGTACCGTACATTAGGGTGATTAAAAAAAAATGTCGACTTGGTCTTACCCCCTAAAAAGTTAGGTAGTGATGAGAAAATAAGCCTTGCAAAAAATTAGCGCTCTAACTTAACCCTTAGGGGTGGCTATTTTTTTCGCCCGTTCCCATTCATTTTGTATGGGGGAAAATGGGATTTTTTTTTAAAGTGAACTTTTTTCAAAATATTTTGAAGCTTTGAAGCTTCCAAAATGGTAAGCCATGTGCGATTATCTTAACTATCAAAAAAATTACAGCCATTTAAAAATGACTGAGTTTTGTACAATGCACACACATACACAGTAACACGTATAAAATCTAGTAAATTGTAAATGGCTGTAATTATTTTAATAGTTAACGTCGCTTATCATTTTGGAAGCTTCAAAGCTTCAACTTTAAGAGTATGTAAAAATATTTTGAAAAAAGTTTCAAAAAATTAAAGGAAAATTCACTTAGAAAAAAATGACATTTTTTCCCGTGCAAAATGTATGGGAAAGGGCGAAAAAATAGCCACCCCTAAGGATTAAGTTGGAGCGCTAATTTTTTGCAAGGGTAAGACCGAAAAAAAAACAATTTTTTTTTTAATTTCAATGACCCTAACCGTACATACTAGGGATGCCAATGCCAGGATCCCGTACTTTTAAAGTTCCGAAAATCCCGTCATTTCTTTATTACAATCCCGCATATTTCGGGTACCTATTTACTAAAAATGCAATTATAAAATACTTTAAGATTAAATTCTTTGTCAAACAATTTCTTCTATTCTTGCACTGCTGGAGAATAGTTAGCTGATTCTAAAATCCTGGGACTATTCACGGAATGTCGAAATTGTAAAAAAAAAATTTAGCACCCTGTTTATATTTTAACAATACACAGAACGAATTATCAATAACATGTATAGTGAAAAGGGAGAGTAAATAAAGAGAAAAAAACAAACTAGTTATTCTGTTATTTTGAATGTTTGTTCTATTTATGATTGTCCTACGGAAGGTTTTGCTTACACTTGGTATTCGGCCTATTCGGGTGCTATTTTCTGCTCTGGTTGCGGCCTTTTCCCTAGTCATAATTATTCGGTTTACGCTTCCGCCAAAATTTAATATTCGGCGGGACACCAATATGTATGTATAGGTGTAAGCGAAATAACATGAGACTTATTGTTTTCATTTTTTTTTTTTCAACAGAAAATCTGATTTTTTGTAGATAATAAATAATACAAACTGTGTCTTTACTATACTATAAAATTCTGAACTATTAGACCAAGAACTAAGATTTTTTCTTATTTTCTCCCGTGACGCAACAAAACCAAGTAAGTACATGGGGAAATAACTGAGACTTTTGGTTTTGTAGGTATAACGAGACACTACTTCACGCATATACCCAATCTTCTTTTCGGCCTAATATTTTGGGAGATATCCTCGAAGCCAGTAGAGAAATTAACCACATTCCTTACTGCAGTACCTATTATCACCCTGGGCTAATAACTTGAACTCAAAAAATGCTCCTTAAACTTTAGTTTATGAAAAAGGGGATTTTACCCAAAATTAGAGATTTTGACCAATTGCAGCTTTTGCATGCTTGACCTCAGGCATGTCCAGTAAAGAGTAAACTATAAAACTTGGCCATAAAATCCATGGGGTCAAAGCCGATTTAAGACATGGAGTGCCTTTAGCAAAGTTTGTTAAATGATCAGTAAAACATTTTTCGTAATGACGATTTTATACAAAAAATCGGCCACTCGTATATACATACATACAGACAGACAGACTGAAAATTTACTATAGAAACTGTAGATTGAGATTCTACTGGCTTAGTTATGATCCCTCATATCAGTTATTATTGAAAATCTGCAATCTACAATGATCTCTCCTATTACAATTTTTTTACATTGTGACATTTCTTGTCGGTCTGGAGACATGTCGCACAATTTTTGTAGGCCAATATTACATGTGTAAACGGGATACACTTAGCTTTCATTCGCCGGTCTTGGCCTACAGTTATTAATAAAAAAAATGTTGACACCAAATTGACCACTTTGGGGCGGAGGTCTGGCTACATGTCGCACAATTTTTGTAGGTCAATAATGCTATTGAATCATGTCCATCACTGACAACGAACTGTGAAAAAATTAGCTTGATGTTAATAAATATTTTGATGACGTCATTTTGACATATTTGGGTTGTCGGTCCCACTTTATGTCGCACACAATTTGTAGGCTACATATATTCGTGAGTTGGTTACGACAGTGGCAGTTAGTGAAATAAAAATAAAACGGTTATTCATAAAAATTTTGTATGCACCAAATTGACATGTTCCACGCCCCCTACCTCCCAAGGGTCGCACATTCCAGAATTTTCGAAGATAAAAAAGTTGGGCGTCTCGGCGAAAGGAAGTCGCTCAGAAAAACTTAGCTTGTTATTAATCAACAACACCATGTCTATGGGGGCTCTCGTACTATTAGGGATGACACTGGATAATACTTTCTCATTTGCTGGTCATGTGTCTGCAATGGTCTCAAAGGTACGTGGTCGCAACAAGATCCTCAAGTAACTTGCCGGCAGTACTTGGGGAAAAGACAAAGAAACGCTGCTGACTACATATAAGGCCATTGGCCGACCAGTCTTTGACTATGCTGCACCCATATGGTCGCCTAATGTACATAACACCAACTGGACGAAGTTACAAGTCTGCCAAAAAACTGCCATCAGATCTCCTCATGTCTTCCGAGTCTCACCTCCATCAGGAGGCAAAACTGCTCAATGTAAAAGAGCATGCGGAAATGCTGAGCAGGCAATTCCTTCTGAACTGCCACAAGCCAGCACATCCAAACCGTCATCTTTTGGACATAGATCCGCCCCCGAGAGACATAAGGAAACATCTCCGTAAGCATTATGATGAGATCCGGCATCATATTACCTTGCCGTTTGATCTGCAGAATCATAAACGGGCTCTAACCGACATCCACACCGAGTCGGTAGACACTTTTATCGGATCTCTACCTGTGAATCCCGTTCTGAACAGTCGTCCACCGGATATTGCTGAAGAAGTACGCACCTTACCAAGCGAGACAAGAGTCACCTTGGCACAGCTTAGGTCTGGATATAGTGTAAGGTTAAACTCCTACTTATCCAGACTTAATGATACAATCTTAAACACATGCCCTGCATGTGGTAGGACCCCCTTGATACTCTACATCTCTTCAATTGTTCATCTGAACCTACTCTTCTAACCCCTCTGTCCCTCTGGACAAACCCTGTTGAAACTGCACGTTTCCTTGGACTCCCCTTAGAAGAGCTTGATGAAGATCTTCGGAATGTTCATGCACTCTAGACAGGGCAACGCATTGTTAACAACAACAACAACAACAACAACAACAACAACAACAACAGCAACCTTATTCACGACGTGGACAGCGCAGGTTGGCATGGAATTATAAATCTATGTAGGTGATCATAAAATACCTACTGTGTCTCACCCAAAAATCTTAGGAGTGACTTTCGACACCATGCACACTTTCGCTGCCCATTCAGCTGCAATTGTCTCAAAATTACAGAGCCGCAACAAAATCCTCAAGTCACTAGCCGGCAGTACTTGGGGTAAAGACAAAGAAACGTTGTTGATAACGTACAAGGCAATTGGTCGGCCGATCCTGAACTATGCGTCGCCGACGGGGCTTGCAGACGTTCACTGGAATCAGCTTCAGGCCTGTCAAAACACCGCGCTCAGAACCGCTACGGGGTGCGTCCTTATGTCACCTATATCTCATATACACAATGAGGTGGAAATGCTTACAGTTAGGGAGCATAATGAAATGCTAAACAAGCAGTACCTACTGAATTGCTGTAAACCACAGCATCCCAGTAGACAACTACTTGAACTCTTTCCGCCTCCTGAAGGTCGCATTTACGTAAACATTTTGATGAGATCCGACACTATATAACAACGCCGTTTGATCTACAGGTGCATAAACAGTGAGGTTACAGCACACCCGTGGAGAGGAAGTCAATGCGAATAGTAGTACTGCTAGTATCGGGCCGGTGCCCTAACGTGATCAGTGGGATCATGCAGGTAATACTAAGGAACCTCTGTGGATGGGAAGTATAAAGCAAGTGTTCCACTGATCTTAGGTTTCTAGGGCTGCGACTCTGGAAAGACGAGAAATTTACTCAGAAATTTGACATTTTTTTCACGGACGGATCCAAAATGGATATGATTAGTATTAGGATAGCAATTTTCTTGTACACCAGGCGGCCCTTCGGGTTCTTGTGACAGCAACGATTTCGTAGAGCATGGTGAGCTCGGCTCTTGCTGTCTTAGATGCGAAGGAGATCTTTGCACCCTTCGATCTTATCAAGGATCGCACCTTTCATCATAAGTGGAAGCAGCCACGATATTCGAACTTTTTAAAGGTGTACAGAAGGGATCTTTTTAGAACAGTTGCTGTGCTCACTGACTATAGGAGTGCACGCGGCACGGAAACAGAAACACTTATCGGAGTCATACGGAAATCGCCACTACACTGCATCATAGCTCGCACTTTTGACGGCACCAGGTGTTAGTTATATCATAATATAAATTATATGTATATTATTATAATTTATAAGCCTAAGGATCACGCAGTTTACTCTGTCGGTGGGCCGCTCGGCCAAGAAAGGCATTCACAAGGCCTGTGTCAATTACTTTGTCGAGTCTTACCCTGTGAAGAAGATAATCGAAGCCAGGCTGCCTGGCTGGGCAGACGAGCCTTTATTCCAAACTATCTTTTTCCACTTTATTAACATTGTGCGCAGACTGCAACCATACATAGCTAGTGCGAAAGAAGCGTGGAATGAGGCAGACAGGAGCCGCAAAAGGGAATAAATTTTTGCATTGGAACATTCTGAAGTGCACGGACTGGTATTAGTTTCCTTTAGGGGACAACTCCTAATAAATTAGCTAAAAATATGGGAGATACCTCAAAAGACGCGTTTTGGCCTCAGGATCACGAACCCGGAAGCGCTTTTTTAATTTTTTGTTTTAGTGAAAAGTTATGGTCAAAAAACCGAAAAATGACCCGGGTCCGATACCAAAATTGGGGCGGAATCCATGGTATTTATGTGCGAAACACCTTTTTGAGTTGGCGGCCTTCGGCCGCGCTTATAAAAAATAACCCTGGGCTACGCCATCCCAAGTCCGGACGTGTGACATAACCGTGGCTACCGCCACGGCGCGACATTTTTTGTACGTTTTAAGGGACAGTCTAATAATATTACAACAACCACATGAAAACTTGAAACTTTGATTGCAAATATCTCTGCAGAGAAGCAAAATATTAAAAAAGCGCTTCCGGATTCGTGATCCTGAGGCCAAAACGCGTCTTTTGAGGTATCTCCCATATTTTTAGCTAATTTATTAGGAGTTGTCCCCTAAAGGAAACTAATACCGAATAATGTTTTAATTTTAGTAATAATGTTTAAATTTTGCTAAATCATGCAGTCTAGATCCTTCCTAGTAAATGGCGAGCACAAAACAGATGTCAGCTGTTCGCTACCTGAGCGATGAATTTTGTATGGATCGGAATTTACTCCCTGCCTTGAGATATTTGCAAAGCAATTTATTGCATTTACCTAATCTTTATAAATTTTAACAGCAGCACATGCGATGTTTGTTTTTTGGTTTTTTTTTTACACCGCACTTTATTGCACAATTCACTTTATAGCGTTTTATCAGCCACTGCTCGTTTTCAAGTTATCAGATCACTTGTAAACATTGCATTTGGCAAACGTATTTTCCGTTTTGCAGGGCATATTATGCAGCTTATTTATATAGCCATTTTAATTCTCATTACTCTATTTGATATTTCAAATTAACACTTGACGGCAATAACATTTTTTTACATTACTTATAAAACATTTATTTACATTCGCACAATTTAACCGCTCCCAAAATAAATTGTTGTTTATCTTACGCCATGTTTTCAGCAACTGTCAAATTGGCACGGCCTTCGCTGTCAATTTTTATTTGCTTTTCTACTCGTTCGTGTCAAAATATCGAGTTGAAAATTACCACCAACGTTGGTGAAACATCATCGCAGTGTTGCCAGAAGCATGTTTTATTTGCCGGGTTCAAGTTAATAGTACATTTATACTGCACCAAATTTGGTGTATTTGAATGAGTCATTTCGAACCTCTTTACTCTGGCAAATGCAATACCAATCTGAGTTTAATTTCCCTGCAAAAATCATTGGATTATGTCCCTGCAAAAATCGAGAGAGAGAAGTTATTATTTCCAGCTGTTCATAATGCAAGAGTTATCACACTTTAATTACCTATTATGGTTGTTGCTGGGCAATTCTAAATGTGGAACACAGGCAGGGTTGCTATTTTGAGGAACTGTGGATTGTATTCTTCGACGGATGAGGCCAAATGTGATGGAATTCCAAATTTGGAAAATGCGATTTGTATGGAAAAAAGCGCCAATTTGTAATTTTTCGCCAAATTTGGTGCGGTGTAAATGTACTATTAGCAAAGCACCCCAAAATTCCGAGAAAAAATTACCTAGCAAAATTAATTCTTTGCCGGCAAAATATGGAACAAGTCCGGTTTCGATGACTACTTGGTGTAGAAGGCCGAACACACCTACACCGCGGCGGTCGCCAAATAATACAGTTACACTGCACCAAACTTGGCGAAAGAGTCCAATATTAAATCGATTTTTGAGTAACTTCCCGGTAAGCTAGATATTTGAAACCTTTACATATTTTTCAGAACCCGATTACAATGCAATTCCTCATCAAAAAAATACAGGGCCTGGATTCTCTAACTGTGAGTTTTGAAATGTACACTTTTTTCCCATACATATTTTAACCCTTCGTCTCACACATAAGTCTAGCCAGACCTGGTTAAGCTATAGGTTTGAAATTTTAGGTAGCTTTTAAAATTTAATCATAAACCAATCTGTAAAAAAATCATGTTGATATCTGATATATAGATATGTTGATATGTTGATTAATACATTACATTCGTAACACATATGTAGGTCTGGCTGGACCCACACACGTTTCTATGTAATTTTTAGAATGCAGGGGTGTCTATCAGAAATTACGACGGAGCTTTCGCGGGGTGATATTTGCCCGTCACGCAATTCCGAAAAATGCTACGAAATTTTTGTTGTAACTTCGAATTAGTGGTACCAAGTAATTATACGAAAGTCAGCTTTTTGTTGACTTTGTTGGCGGCTTATTAGCAAACTTATAAAAAAAAAAAACTAATGGCGGCGATATACCAACAGTTTATCATAACTTCTAACGAGATTTGTGCCGAGCTTCTCGTCCAACTTGTAGTGTGCTGCTTTGATTTTTTTTCTTCAAGTTGGCGGGACCTACAGTTTTTAGCCGACTCCGAACGGCACTCGCAAAGCTGAGAAGCTTCTCATGGCAGAAATACATCCGAAGAGTTTGCCAAACTACTGCCGAGGGGCGACCCCGTTTAGAAAAATTATTTTTCTAATTAATTTTGATATTGGTTTTAGCCGGGCATTGATATGACACGACTTGTTGTAGTAGGCCGAACACTTAACCGCTACACCACGGCGGCCGCCGCTTATTTTAAGGCGAGGATTAATTCGAGTGATTGTGAATGAGCAATAGTGAAAATATTGTGGCGAATGTTATCAAGAATCGCTCATCTTCCACCACTAGCGTCTCTACCACAACTACAGCTGTTTACATACATGACGTGAGAGCGAGAGAGGGAGAGGGAGAGGCAGCTCGCGTGTTTACGATTGTGGCACAAAGAGGAGATGACGATAGATAAACGCTTCGAGAACACTGTTGCACGAATAAACCAGAAAGGTGTAGACATTTCTAGGTTGTGATGCTGCTGTCTGCTAGGGTATATAAACCGCGCAAAGACCACGCAAATCAGTCAGTTTATTTTGAAGTGTTGTACAGTGAAGTACTGAACAGTAAATTAACCCGCGATATTGTACTACGGTTTTTAGTACTGAATAAAGCGTACTACTTATTAAACAGAATCGGAGTGTTTTATTTAACGTACAGTGATCGAACTCAGGGAAAATAATCAAGGAATAATCGAATTCGTCACAATTGGTGTCAGAAGCGGTATTGTTAAATAAATACAAGGACATTGAAAAGGATAACACGGACATTGAAAAGGATAACTAGGACATTGTAAAGGTAACAAGGACATTGCAAGGATATGGCAAAGTTTAATGACTTGAAGATCCAACAACTCAAAAACGAGTTGGAGAAACGTGGAATGGTAACAACAGGCAATAAGCCAGAGCTACAATCACGTCTACGCGAGGCTATGGAAGTGGAAGGAATCAACGTTGACGATTATGTTTTTCAGCTTTCGGAAGAGGGAGCGACGAAAATAGAAGAGCAAAGGGATACTCCGGATTCAGTGGCAAATGTGGACACAAACTCGCTGTTGGCTGTATTGGCTCAGATGTCGACGAATATAACATCAAAGTTTGAAGAACAGAAAACTTGCATGGAACAACAAGAGACACGCATGGCATCAAAGTTGTAACAACAAGAGACACGATTGGCATCTCAGTTAGAAGAACAGAAGGCATACATGGCGTCACAGATCAAGGAAGAGTTGATGGAGCAGGAAACACGCATAACGTTAAAACTAGAGGCACAAGAGCAAAGAGTCTCATCGCAGCTAGAAGTTGTCAGTGGACGACAGGATAAGATCGAAGCCGAGGTGGATGCGTTAAAATCTCGTATCCAGGAGTTGCAGCTGAATCGTCCAAGTGTTTCCACAAGCACGCCCAAGGTAAAAACCCCATCCTTTGACGGTTCTGTTCCTTTCCAGGTATTTAAGCTACAATTTGAGAAGACAGCAGCTGTGAACAACTGGGGCGCTGAGGACAAAATCGCTGCATTATTTGTGGCATTGAAAGGACCTGCAGCCGAAATCTTACAGACTATTCCGGACGCTGAAAGAAACAACTATGAAGCGTTGATGGGAGCCGTTGAAAGACGTTACGGCAGCGAGCATAGAAGGCAGATACATCAAATAGAGCTACAGAATCGCTTCCAGAAGGCTAACGAAACATTACAGGAGTTTGCATCGGACATCGAGAGGTTGGCTCATCTAGCAAACGCAGACGCACCAGTGGAATACATCGAGAGGGTGAAAATCCAAAGTTTCATAAATGGAATACGTGACGTGGAGACGAAGCGGGCCACCTACGCAAATCCAAAGAGATCATTTGCGGAGACGGTATCACATGCTCTAACTCAAGAAACCGCATCTCTTTTGAGCAAACCGTTGTACAAAGCTCATCGTGTCGAAGTGTAGACGCCAGACTTGGTCAACAAAATCGACAAAATTTTGGAAGCATTGAATGGGGTACAGAAGAAAAGCGATGGCTCCATTAAGTGCTTTAAGTGCGGAAAATCTGGTCATATTGCACGTTATTGTGGATCTAGCTCCAATAATTCCAGTAATGCAAGCGGACGTAAGCGCAAGGCTGAAGGAGATGAGCAAGTCTCCCAATCCAACCAACCGTTAAACTAAAGAGAGTCAGCCGCAAGGGGCGTAGGCTGGCTCCCGCAATTGGATGCCCCATAATCTCTGTCTCACAGATCGGAAGGAAGTCAAGTAATGTTACTGTTGGAGGACTCGTGGACGGAAAAGAGCGTTTACTGACTATTGATACGGGCGCATCTCATTCCATCATTCGATCTGATTTAGTCAACAAAGAAGTGAGGCCATTACATGGAGCAAAATTGCGTACGGCGACTGGTGAGGACACTCATGTCCAAGGAGAAATAACATGTGAAATCGGAATTGGAAATGTCACCGTACTGCACAATTTTATAGTGGCAGATATTGTTGATGAGATCATAGTTGGTGTGGATTTCTTAAGCAACCAAGGCATCAAGATCGACATGCAAAACAGGACCATGAGCTATAAGAACATGGATGTGCCACTCAAATTTGGTTACGAGAACAAGTACATCAGTAAGCGGGTACTCGTGGAAGATAGTCAACAAATTCCACCGAAGTCGGAGGCACTCGTTTGGGCAAGGATTGATGGAGATTATGGGACAAACAAATTGTGGGTTGTCGAGGCAGCAAACAATTCAAAGACGGATATACTAGTAGGAAAGACACTGGCTATGACAAAACAAGATGGACGTATACCGGTAAGAGTACTAAATGAGTTTCGATCGCCGATCAAGCGTTCCAAAGGAGCTATATTGGGACAATGTCAGGAGGTGGAGGTGATTATAAACTGTGAACAGCTCCAGGGAAATGTCTCTACCAGCAACAGTAATCTATCAGATAATATCACGGCGTGGACGCAAGAGCTCGAAGAAGACCACCAGAGTAAGGCAAACCAACTTCTACTAAAGTACTCTACCATATTTGACAAGGATGGCTCCAAACCAGGTCGGACCAATGTAGTGAAGCATCACATTGATACCGGTGACGCGAGACCAATCCGCCAAGCTCCTCGAAGTGTTCCATTGGCCAAACGCCAAGTGGTAAGAGAAATTATACAAGAAATGAGTGACAGCGGCGTGATCGAACCATCAGCTAGTCCATGGAGCTCACCGGTAGTGCTAGTGAAGAAAAAGGATGGAAAAATGCGGTTCTGTGTGGACTACCGGAAGTTGAACGACGTAACGAAAAAGGACAGCTATCCATTACCCAGAATTGACCATACTCTGGACTCACTAGCTGGTACGAAATGGTTCTCAACACTGGACTTGAAAAGCGGCTATTGGCAAGTAGAGATGAAAGATGAGGATAAGGAAAAGACAGCCTTCAGCATTGGAGAGGGGCTGTGGCAATTTACGGTAATGCCCTTTGGACTATGTAACGCTCCAGCTACTTTTGAGAGACTCATGGATCAAGTATTGAAAGGACTGCATTGGAAAACATGTTTGGTGTACCTGGATGACATCATCGTGCTGGGAAAAAGCTTTGAGGAACACCTTAAGAACTTGGAGGAAGTTTTCCAAAGGATAGCTGGCGCCGGTCTGAAATTAAGTTCCAAAAAGTGTGCATTGTTCAAGAAGGAAGTAAGTTACTTAGGTCACAAGGTTACTACGGAGGGAATTAAGCACTGCTAAAGAGAAGATCGAAGCAGTAAAGGATTGGCCAAGACCGAAAAATTTACATGAGCTACGAAGTTTCCTCGGACTGTGCACGTATTATCGTAGATTTGTACCGAATTTCGCCAGCGTAGCCAGTAGCCTTCATGAGTTGACCAGGAAGAATATGTCATTTGATTGGAAGAAGGAACATGAAGTGGCTTTCCAAACCTTGAAGGAACGGCTGTACACTGCCCCAATGTTAGCGTATCCAATCCCAGGCTCAACATTTATTTTGGATACAGCCGCGAGCGGTTACGCGATTGGAGGGGTTTTGTTACAGATTGTCGATGGGCAGGAGAAGGTAGTGGCGTACTATAGCCGCACAATTGGGAAGCCCGAAAGGAACTATTGTGTAACACGGAGAGAACTACTGGCATTGGTGGAGTGCATCAAGCATTTCCACAAGTATCTCTATGGACAGCGATTTCACGTCAGGACAGACCATGCAGCCTTGAAATGGCTCTTGCAGTTCCGTAATCCAGAAGGTCAATTGGCACGGTGGATAGAGCGACTACAAAGTTATGACTTTTCCATAGAGCATCGCAAAGGCAGCAACCACGGCAATGCTGATGCAATGTCCCGGCGACCATGTAACCTAGAATGCAAGCATTGTTCGAAAGCTGAGGCCAAGGAAGATGTTATAGATGTGCGGAACATGGATCAACTAAGGAAGCATCAGCTAGAGGACCCAGATCTGGTACGTGTGATGCAAGGAATCGAGCAAAACGAACGACCAACAAGAGAGGAGATGTCAGCAGAGAGTCCTGTTGCCAAGTCATATTGGGCACAGTGGAACAGTCTGAAATTGGTATCCGGTTGCTTACATAGAGTATGGGAAAGCGAAGATAGTCAATGCGCTCGGAAGCTGGTAGTTGTCCCAAGGAAGAAAATCTCTGATGTTTTGAATGAGCTACATAATGGCCCAAGTGGAGGTCATCTCGGAGTCACGAAAACGTTGGAGAAAGTCAAGCAGAGATTCTATTGGGTTGGTTGCCGGCAGTCGATCGCGGAGTGGATTGCCAACTGTGAGGTGTGCATCAAAGCAAAGGGTCCGAAGTCGAGAAGTCATGGACAGATGAAGCAGTACAACACAGGTGCACCGTTTGAGAGGATTGCCATGGATGTAGCTGGCCCATTTCCTACTAGCAAACTCGGGAATAAGTACGTATTAGTTGTTATGGACTATTTCAGCAAATGGCCAGAAGTTTACCCGATTCCAAATCAAGAGGCAGAAACCATTGCAGAGGTGTTCACTAACAATTGGATAGCGAGGTTTGGTGTACCGATGGAGTTACATTCTGACCAAGGCAGGAATTTCGAATCAGTCGTATTCCAAGAAATGTGCAAGATCTTGGGTATTCGGAAAACTCGAACAACTGCGTTGCATCCTCAGTCAGATGGCATGGTGGAGCGTTTCAATCGAACCTTGGAAGAGCACATGCGGAAAGTAGTGGATAAGTTCCAGAATGATTGGGATACGCACATCTCCTTGTTCCTGATGGCATATCGCTCGGCAATACATGAAACAACGGGTCAGACTCCGGCATAAGTAATTTTTGGGAATGATCTGCGGTTGCCAGCTGACTTGAAGTTTGGGATAAATGCTGATGAAAGAATAAATGCCAGGAAATCCACTAGCATCTTGAAAGAAGAAATGAGAGAAATACACGATCTTGTAAGACAACGGACGAAGATCATGAGTGATAAGATGAAAGCCAGATACGACAAAGCCATCAACTCGGATGGTTTTAAAGAAGGGGATTTAGTGCTGTTATACAACCCACAACGAAAGAAAGGTTTGTCCCCAAAACTGCAATGTAACTGGGAAGGCCCATATAAAGTAATAAAGCGGATAAATGATGTTGTCTACCGCATACAAACTGTTGGAAGACCACGAAACAAAATGAAGGTGGTTCATCTGGAGAGGCTAGCAACGTTTGGATCGGGAAATGTGTCTGATCGGGACGATCAGACTTAGGTGGAGGGCAGTGTGGCGAATGTTCTCAAGAATCGCTCATCTCCCAACTCTAGCGTATTTCCATCACTAGCGTCACTACCACAACTATAGCTGTGAGCGCGAGAGGCAGGTTTGCGAATGTGGCACAAAGAGGAGATGACGATAGATAAACGTTTCGAGAACACGGTTGCGCGATTAAACCAGAAATGTGTAGACATTTCTAGGTTGTGAAGCTGCTGTCTGCTAGGGTATATAAACCGCGCAAAGACAACGCAAATCAATCAGTTTATTTTGAAGTGTTGTACAGTGAAGTACTGAACAGTAAATTAACCCGCGATATTGTACTACGGTTTTTAGTACTGAATAAAGCGTACTACTTATTAAACAGAATCGGAGTGTTTTATTTAACGTACAGTGATCGAACTCAGGGAAAATAATCAAGGAATAATCGAATTCGTCACAATATATACATATTCTACAAGTTCAAATGATCACAAACTTTGGTGCTTTTCGAATTCTTCTGCAAAATGTCGTGATTCCGTCGTAATTGCTGATAGCATTTTCCCGAAATTTTCCCGCCGGAGGCTCCGTCGTAATTGCTGATAGACCCCGCAGCCATGCTTATTTCAAATTTTCGAATGTCATGAGATGTTTTTTTGTTTTTTTTTTTATACCCAGCTGTACAAGTTCACAGAGTACAATAGTTCTGTTCATATAACGGAGGTTTGCAACGGGGGTTCCCTATTTTGGCTCCCAAGACATGGCTTCCTTAAAATAAGTAAAATAGTCCTTAATTTAAAAACGTTTTTCCCCAATTTAAGGAAATAGGGAAACTTTTTTTCTGAGTGTACGGATCTACATGTATCCGTACAAATCCCCGTTACAAAACAGAACTCTTTTTGTTATACACTCAGAAAAGAGTTTCCTTATTTCAAGGAAATATTTCCCTTATTTGGCTCCAAAGACATGGCTTCCTTAATTTAAAGACGTTTTTCCTCAATTTAAGGAAAATAGTCTTTAAATTAAGGAAGCCATGTCTTTGGAGCCAAATAAGGGAAATTTTTCCTTGAAATAAGAAAACTCTTTTCTGAGTGTATATCAAAGTGAGTCTGTACCAACCCAGTCGGGACTTTCGTAGCCTGTCTAACAAAAAAGTAACTTTAAGTAAATCTATAGAAATGGGTCTACTCTAGCCCTAAAGTCATGCAAAAATCAATCAGTAGGAAATAATTTCTTTGTCTATGTTTCAATTTTTCGAAACTGACTTTTAGCTAACCTTAAAGTCATGCAGACACTAACCAATTGATTTTTATTTGACCTCAAAGTCATGCAGAAATCAACCAGTTCGAAATGAAATCTTTGATTTTCGCTTCCATTTTTTCAACCTGACTTATAGTTAACCACAATGTCGTGCAGAAACCAACCAATTGTTTTTTAGTTGATCCTAAAGTCATGCAGAAATCAACCATTTGAGAACAAAATTATTTACCTTCTCCCGATTTTCTGAGGCTGACTTTTACCTAACCATAAAGTAATGCAGAAATCAATCAGTTTATACTTTGTTTTTGTTTGTTTGGGAGCTTTGAGAAGTTCAAATTGCCTTATACTATGTACACACTAGCGTGTTTTCGAGCTCATTCTGGTTTTCGAGGCAAAACATGCTGAAAACCGATGTTTTCGCCATACAAAATTTTCAACCGAAAACCTGCGAAAACATCATGTTTTATCCCAAAACATCAACGAAAACCTTTCGCAATCAGTGTCGGCTCTAAATTTTATCGGTAATAATCGAAAAAATACTGTCACATATCTGATATGTCAAATGTTTTCATTTTGAATTTCGTCGCCCGAATTTATAAAAAATCAAAATGAAAATGTTTGCGCTATAAAGTAAATTTGAAATAAGTACGCTGACAGTAAAACTTAAAATAAGTACATAAAATATAATATGTACGTTCACAAAATTTTAATTATTTTTTCTCACAAATCACAATTTCTAGAACAGCTGATTACTGTCAAATGAAAACAAGAATAGCAGGTATGAACGCACCTGTTTTATGTGAGATGTTTTACACGAAAACAAGGTGTTTTCGCTTCAGTGTGAACATGATCTTAGCTTTCAAAAAATTTTCATAAACAAATTTTCTTAAAGAATATTAACTCTTTTTAACATACAATTTTAATATAAGGCCAGTTCCGCAACATTAATTTGGCCTATATTCGTCAGGCAAATTTCCTCAAGAATTCACCGTTTGAAGGATCGTGTCCTGAATAAAGACGTAGAAATATGATGGCAGCTCAACATGTCAAGCTAGAGGTGAAATTCAGATACCAAACTCGTGCCACGCGTCATCTATAAGAATCCTTCCAAGCCTGGCAAGAACGAAATAATAATCCTATGGTGACGATGATCTATGGGTGTCACGCTACATCTTACAACGTATTGCTAAAGAATACGGTATTGATGTGACCATGGAATGGCGCTGGTGCTTTTCACAACTTTTCGACCAAAGGCATGTGTGCCAATGGTGCCATGGAAGTCATTGAGGAGGCAATTATGAAATTGAGCAAACATCAAGAGCTGCTAGACTTTTTTGACATGTACATATGAGTGTTTTTGTTGATATATATGTATTTCTTAATTATGATTAAGGAAATATTTATATTTATTAATATCTGTGCAAAATAAATCCGGAAAAGTCCATATAAAAGGTGTTAAAACTGTTATCGATTACAATTTAATCCAAATTAGTCGATTTTTAGCCGTATGGAAAAGGCCAACAAAAAAAACATTCTAAAAGAGTGAGCTATAAACCTATTTCAAATTAAGTGAATTAAAATTACCTCAATATAGTTAGTTTAGCTCTGCCTAAAAAAAATCGTATTGTAGTTAGCTAAAAGTCATGCAGGAAAAAGCACAACTGACTACCTCCTAGGCCATCGCCATGTAAAAATAGCCAGTCTGTTCTATACAAAGCAGTTAGCTTTTCAAACAATACTGGGTGCTAAGTAGTCAACTTCAAATGCATTTGAGGTTAGATCATGTTCACACTGAAGCGAAAACACCTTGTTTTCGTGTAAAACATCTCACATAAAACAGGTGCGTTCATACCTGCTATTCTTGTTTTCATTTGACAGTAATCAGCTGTTCTAGAAATTGTGATTTGTGAGAAAAAATAATTAAAATTTTGTGAACGTACATATTATATTTTATGTACTTATTTTAAGTTTTACTGTCAGCGTACTTATTTCAAATTTACTTTATAGCACAAACATTTTCATTTTGATTTTTTATAAATTCGGGCGACGAAATTCAAAATGAAAACATTTGACATATCAGATATGTGACAGTATGTTTTTCGATTATTACCGATAAAATTTAGAGCCGACACTGATTGTGAAAGGTTTTCGTTGATGTTTTGGGATAAAACATGATGTTTTCGCAGGTTTTCGGTTGAACATTTTGTATGGCGAAAACATCGGTTTTCAGCATGTTTTGCCTCGAAAACCAGAATGAGCTCGAAAACACGCTAGTGTGTACATAGTATTAACCAAATTCCCGACTGGGACAGTATACAGTAGTTTCAATCAACGACCAGGGATGTGATAAGTGGGCTTTTCCTACCAAAGCTGGTAGGTTTTTTTCCTGTTGGTAGGATGGTAGGACGATTTGAGTTTTGGTAGGTTTTTACCTTCCCAGCAGAATTTATTCAAGCGCTTCTCTAAACTTCACTTTTGACGCGCTACCTTTTCGCTTCCAAAGGTATTTATTATAATTTCAGCTAACATACGTACGCAATACTGCAGGTGTTACTCCGATAAGAAAAATTGTTACTTTCTTATTTGCTGAATCTACTATGCCTTTCATTAATTGGGATGGTCGTCACCAAGGATTTGCAATCAAATCTCTTAAATTTTTCAACGAAATTGTTTTTCGTAAGATATTTGCACAAATATATACTAAATGTCGAAGTATTATTATATATGTCCATTACTTTCATATAACAGGTGCAGTTCAAGGTCCCGATATGGATTTTTCCAAATTTGACAGTGAAATGCGGAGGGGATCCGATCCGCGAAAAACAAAATGTATAAAAACAAATCCAACCAATCTTAATTATTTTCGAAGCATATCTAAAGCTAGAAGCTTTTATTTTGCATGTAAAAGTCAACCTTAATCACATTTTTTACCATTTTTAAGTTAACCATATATGAACGTTAATGTAACGTAATCAAACCTCCTTATTTTAAAATGAATTCCAGTGTGCTTATGTAAAAAAAATTTATTTTGAAACATATATGTACATATGTATGTATACGTACCTACATAATATCTTATATGAATCTCATTCACTTGATTTTTGTAACAAAATACAGAAGTAAATTCTTCCTTAAATTTAGTTAAAAGTATTTTGTATTTTTATTGGAGTCAAGGCCGATATTTAAATAAAAATAAAACAATAAATATTGTTTTTATTTACATATTTATCAATACAGTATAACAACTAAAATTTTGATTTTAGTTCAATGTAAGTACATAGAAACGCAGGAAACTCGATGCGCATCTCTCTCGCATTATTGGATAACAAAATGATGTGCCTCTACACCGCAGTATTAGTCGCGCATTTAGTGCGCTTCACTCCAGCATAGTTAGATGCATATTCGATGCACATATCCTTCGCATTGTTAGATGCGCCTCTATACCGCAGTATTAGTCGCGTAGTCGATGCACATCACTCCTGCATTATTAGTTGGCAGTTACAAGCGCCTCTTTCAAGCATCGCGGGAAGCGTATTATCTGCGCAACATTCACATGAAAGTGATGCGCCAATTTCCAATGACATGCCAATGATAAAAGATGCGGTATGTGAAACAAGAGCGATGCGCTTTAACGCATCTCCGAAACGCTTCTTAAGCGCTTCCGATGCGCTATTCGCCCTATAGGGTTCCTTCGAGTAACATCATTGTCTTTCTAAAAGTCAAATTCTTCAAAGTAAGTCTCATTCTTCTGTGTTTGGAAGAAGTGGCTTTCATAGAAAATATGTATGATCACTTTTGATCTGGAAATTCGTATCACAAATGACGGGTTTTACTTAGGAAGTTATTGCATAGTTAGTGTATAGATGTTGATTTTTTTCACCGTCTGGCTTGTTAGGGTAAGTAGTGATGCAAACTGTTTTTTTTTTTTTTTTCAAAATCTGAGTACTTGATCAAGGACGAATTCAAGAGTGATTTTTTTAGATACTGCAACGCTCCGACGCATTCTTTGGACCTTTGAAGTCAGTATTTTGCCATGATAATTTTGATACATGTTAATAGTGAGTCAAGAGTTTAATTCGCTTTAACGAATAAACCCTGGCAAATAGATAATGTCACAATTGTCTTGGAGTGCTTTTTTAACATAATTTGATGAAACCCGGATATGAGACCTGGGTACAAGAAAAACTCGCAATTGTATAGATCCTACATCAACTCGAAAAACACGCCAGAAAATGTCAGGAGAGGTACCAAAAGACCCGTTTCTGTCCCAGGAAAAAGATATTTACAATCATACCTACTTGAAAAGTTTCTGTCAATTTCATGTACCTAGTTCATGATTCAATAAGTATGGTTGGACTGACAGCTGTGGCTAACTGTTCTTTCATGTACAGTTGATTTTTTATCACTCAAACTATCACCCTTTTTGTTTTCTTGTTTACATTCTTTGCAAAGTTCGTGGACAAGTAAAAAGCCAGGAAAAATAAGTATATCGTTTGTGCACGTGTTTTTATGCGTTTGTTGTTTTGCCACTGCTTTTGACACAAAAATTGGGGCAATACGGTAATTTCGTATTCTGTTTTGGGCTGCGGTTACCATTCAATCATTTTGCCATGACCTAGTTGCTGTAATGACAAATGTAAGGTGTTGCCAAACGTGTGTTCTACTCAGGAAAACTGATGATCGCGCAGCCGGTGTTGTGTCGCCTCAGGGTTACTTTTTTTAAGTGCGCCTGAAGAACCCCAACTCAGAAAGGTGCTCTGCTTATAAATATAATGGACCCAGCCCCCTAAATAGGATCGGACCTAGGTAATTTTTGCTACCGTTCCCAACATTTTCCGACGTGTTTTCGAGTTGACGTAGGATCTATACAATTACCAAAAACTCATGAGAAAAGTTTTGATGCCGTGAAAAAATGTTGGTAGGATAACGGCCACTTTGGTAGGTTTTTAGTTGGATTTAGGTAGGAAATTTTTTTTCAAAGTGGCAACCCTGTCAACGACTTTTGTCGCCATCTAAACCATTTGACTTTTATTGGAATTATGTCAACTGAATAAAAATCATGCTACCAATCAATAATTTTGAAAATACTTCAAATGTGGAAATAAATTTTGTAAAATTACTAAAAAAGATTTTCCACGCAAAAAAATGAGCTGTATATTTAAAAACTGTCGCAGCTCGGTTCATAAAAGCAAATATTGTGGCGTGCATTTTTTCAAGTTTCCAAAATTGCTTTTCATTAGGGAAAAGTGGTTGGAAGCGTGCGCCCTAAAAGAAGAAAATCTTCAGGGAAGTCAACGAAATGCGAGAATCTGATGAAGAAGTCATCGAGGTAAACGTTTACTTCATTTATGAACTTCTCTTACTTTTATCCAATAGCTTGCAGAAGTAAATGAAGAAAACGATTTCCTTAAAGACATGACAACAATTAATGAAATAGAGTTTGATGGACTAGAAAACTTTTCAGGATATATTATAGCCGAAATGGGTCTTGTTCAGTTTGGTTCGAGAACAAGTGAAACGACAGATAATGGCTACACATACATATGTTAACTGCGTCTCTGAGGGAGGTTTATACAAACTAAATCATAATTTTTTAAAAGCAATAGAGCATCTAAATTTCGTATTCCTTGCAGTAAACGGCAGTAAGTTATCAACGAATCCTAAATTTATGCAACATTTTCTCCACAATGTCAATTCTTCTTTGGATGAAAAAAATATAAAACGTTTTTTATTGGGCCGAACCTTTTTTCGCATTAGATATTTTAATTGTAAGCTTATGATACATTTACACTGCACCAAATGCTTCGCTTTTGGCGAAGCTATTTCGAGAATGTTTGTCCGCAGAATGAATTTGTTTGCCAAATTAGACGAATTTAATTTAATTTGAACTAATTTGGTGATCAAATTCAATCTGCGGATGAACGGTCTCGAAAAAACTTGGCCAAAGGGATGCATTTGGTGCAGTGTAAACGTAGCTTTAAGGAAGTGTAAACGTAGCCTATCATCCTGTCCGTCGATCGTGCCACGGGTTTCATTACTTTGGAGAAAAGAACATACGTGAATTTCAAAAGGGCTAATTGGGTCGGCTTTTTGGAATTCACGGAGAGCCCCTTTGGTGATCTTCCCATTCCCACTGATGTACACGTTGGCGAGCGAAACATTCGTGAGGTCATTAAAAAGGCTACAGCCCGTTTTATACCAGCTGGTAGAATAAAAAATATTAGGCCAAACCTCCCAGCTGAGGCCGCAGCCTTGGCCAACGAACGTGACCTCATACGCAACATCGATCCTTCTGACCCACAGATCGGTTATCTCAACGTGGAAATCAGACGGCTGGTTAACGTACACAAACAAACCAAATGGGAAGAACACCTTAGGTCTTGTAACCTCTCTACCGGTGTTGGGAAATTATGGTCCACCGTCAAGTCCTTGTCGAATCCTTCGGGTCCACCAAAAAATGTCGACAACACCTTTGGTGACAAGACATTAAATGACCCCAGGAAATGTGCGCAGGCTTTCTGTCGACAGTATGTCCCACACCCTGCGCAAGACAGGACAAGATATGGAAACTTCAGGCGCGCGCATAAACACAAAAACTATTCCCCCGTTCCCATCACCGCTACAGAGGTTCAAGAGGCCATCCGGAAGGCCAAAAATTCCAAAGCCATCGGCCCTGATGGCATAGCCATGGTGCACCTCACACATATCGGCCCAGTAGGAGTTAAATATTTAACTGCCGTCTTCAATCTGTCTTTGATCATAGTTGTCATACCCGACAAATGGAAGCAGGCAACTGTGATCCCACTACTAAACCTGGCAAGCCAGCTAACGTTGGGGAGTCATATCGTCCGATATCACTCCTCTCGCCAGTAGTAAAGACACTTGAGGCGGTTTTACTCCCGCTCTACACATCACCCTTGATGTTAGCCGAGCACCAACATGGATTCAGGAAAGGTAGGAGCACAACATCTGCTCTAAATGTCATAAACACTCAGATAACTGACAGTCTAAATCAAAACAGACCTAATGACAGGACAGTTCTAGTTGCACACGATTTGAGTCAAGCTTTTGACACAGTAAATCATGGGCAGCTTGTATCCGATTTGGAAGACTCGTCACTCCCCGCCTGTCTCAAGCGTTGGTCCGCCAATTATCTCAGTGGTCGTCGGTCGTCTGTTGTATTCAGAAACAAAAAATCTAAAGCCAGGAAGATCAAACAAGGGGTACCACAGGGTGGTGTCCTTTTGCCGTTATTGTTTAACTTCTATATTTCGAAGCTTCCTCCTCCACCAGAAGAAGTTACGATTGCACGATATTGGGAACTGTACTTCCGTTCGAGTCGAGTTCTTCACCGCCCGAAGCTTGACATTGTCGCCAACAAAGTCTTCGGCGACCTTATTCACGACGTGGACAGCACAGGTTGGCATGGAATTAGAAATTTATGTAGGTGATCATAAAATACCTACTGTCGCTCACCCAAAAATCTTAGGAGTGAATTTCGACACCATGCACACTTTCGCTGCCCATTCAGCTGCAATTGTCTCAAAATTACAGAGCCGCAACAAAATCCTCAAGTCACTAGCCGGCAGTACTTGGGGTAAAGACAAAGAAACGTTGTTGGTAACGTACAAGGCATTTTTGGTTGGCCGATCCTGAACTATGCGTCGCCGAGGCTTGCAGACGTTCACTGGAATCAGCTTCAGGCCTGTCAAAACACCGCGCTCAGAACTGCTACGGAGTGCGTCCTTATGTCACCTATATCTCATATATACAATGAGGTGGAAATGCTTCCAGTTAGGGAGCATAATGAAATGCTAAACAAGCAGTACCTACTGAATTGCTGACAACTGCTTGAACTCATTCCGCCTCCTAGGACCATAAGGTCGCATTTACGTAAACATTTTGATGAGATCCGACATTATATAACAACGCCGTTTGATCTACATGTGCATAAACAGGCCTTGGGGCATATCGATACAACGTCAGTTGGCCATTACTCTGCGCTCTGTCCGCTAAACAATATCTTACATGAGGCAACTCCAGGCATTTCTGAAGAGGAGCGTCATCTTTCTCGAGAGACAAGGGACACTCTGGCTCAATTACGCTCTGGATATTGTAGCAGGTTAAACTCCTACATATCTAGACTGAACCCTGATGTGCCGAATGTATGTCAGGCATGCGGCTCGTCCCCCCACAATACCAATCACTTATTTTCTTGCTCTTCTGAGCCCACTCTTCTAACACCCATCTCTCTTTGGTCCAACCCTATTGAAACTGCTAGTTTCCTTGGACTCCCGTTAGAAGATATTGATGACAATTTAGGTTAAGGAAAAATACGCGTTGGGTAGCAAAATTGACGTATGTTGTATGGTTAGCTGTCAAGTTAATCACCGATTAGTCGTTATCGGCTTTTATGCAAGTGGCCCTAAGTAATTTATTTAGTTAAATAAAAAAATTTGTACATGGAGGGAGATCTATGGATAGAACATCCATAATTGAAGGATGTTGTTGTTGTTGTTGTAACGAGGTGTAGCCCTGTCTAAATGTCAGACAGGGTCACCCCGAGTGTATTGCTCTTGGCCGGGTCGGTATAATAAAACGGCCCGGGTCGTTTCGGCACGATGGGTACAACACAAGTACTGGTACCGTTCTCGTAGAACCGGCAATACAAGAAACTAGGCCGTGTAGGCCATGTAGGTCATTTAGCGTTACCCAGGGTGCACCAACGGGGAGGCGACCTACTCTTACACCCCTAATTGAAGGATCATCGCGAATAACGTTCTAAGTTACAAAATCAGAATTTGTCAAGAGAGCAAAAAAACCCTAAAGTCATAGTTTTTTAATTTATTTCTTTCAACTGTCTCCTTAACTTTTTCATTTATGTCTTTGATACACGGAGAGAATTGTGTGCAGAAATTATGCGGTATGGGCACAACTTATGCACAAATTGCTCACGAAAAATTACCAAGAACAGTTGTTCATAATCTATGCACACTTGTTCATAACTTAAGTTCAGTACTATGAGCATGTTTTATGAACAACTGGGCATAGATTATGAACAACATTTTCATTGATTCTGAACAACTGGGAAAGACTATGAACAACTGGGCATAGATTATGAACAACATTTTCATAGATTCTGAACAACTGGGAAAGACTATGAACAACTGGGCATAGATTATGAACAACATTTTCATAGATTCTGAACAACTGGCAAAGACTATGAACAACTGGGCATAGATTATGAACCATATTTTCATAGATTCTGAACAACTGGGCATAGATTATGAACAACATTTTCATAGATTCTGAACAAATAGGAAACATTTTGACAACTCCTGCTAATATTAAAGAAACGAAATTTCATTTTATTTTCAAATGTCTTTATTTCAAAGTACAATTGCTTACTAACTAATATTATATATACATATTAAAATACAATAAATCATATACTTCAGCATGTTTATTTTATATAATTTATAGTCATTAATTTTTTTACATTTCTATAAAATTCTTATCATAAAACATAGTTTAGTGTTTAATATTGGATGAAGCTCAAAGGGTTTAGGAAATTCAATTTCTGTAATGGATTTTAATACATAGTTTTCCGTTCTTAGTTTATACATAGTATTACATATTACATACATATTTGTATGTACCGCTACCCGACTCTGAAAATGAAGAAATCGAGTCCGACTGACTGATTGAGCCACTAGCTGAAGATTGGTCTGAATGTTTGCAACAACATGTTGAAATTGGGGCCAATTGCTGCGATTAAAAAAATTCAATATATTATACTATAATTCATATATAATTTGCTTTCTCACATTTGCAATTCGCCAATCATTGACTAGGCCACGAAACTTTATGCGAGTGCCAATTTCATCATTAAAAATCTCTTTAATGTCAGCTTCTGTGATGTCCTTGAAGCAGTCGATATTTATTTTGGCATTTGTTAAGGACAAATAATGCTCTTCTAGTCCTTGTTTATTTAATGATTAGATTGAAAAGTTCAGAGTCTACTTCTCTTACATTGACAAATTCAGCGTCTGACAAATCTCATTTAAAAGGAAAAAAGATAAAAAGAAATGTAATAAAAAACCAACCCGTAAAAACATAAATTATTACCTTCTAAATTTGTAGAAAACAAATATTCACTGCTTTGTTGACCTGAGACGTTTTCCATATTTAGCACTTCAATGAATGTACACTATTTCGTTATTAAAAAAAAAAACATCCTTAAATGTCATAGCTGCAGTGATAAATATGTATAAGATAATAACTCAATACTTACCTCTGGTTTTCTTATTTGCACAATTATATGTATATTCACTACCGGCACTCTTGACACAAAGAACATAAATGAAACAAATTTTTTGTGTATAGCTTATTCACAATTTTAATAGATTGTGCAGAATCTATGCACAAATGGGCACAACTTATGAACAATAAGTGTTTATAGTCACAAATTGTGCACAATGTTCATATATTATGATCAATTGGGTTTGATATTCAAAGAATTAAGCTATGAACAATGTTCACAAACTGTGCATTTTTTGTGTATAGCTTATGCACAATTTTAATAGATTGTGCAGAATCTATGCACAAATGGGCACAACTTATGAACAATAAGTGTTTATAGTCACAAATTGTGTACAATGTTCATATATTATGATCAATTGGGTTTGATATTCAAAGAATTAAGCTATGAACAATGTTCACAAACTGTGCATTTTTTGTGTATAGCTTATGCACAATTTTAATAGATTGTGCAGAATCTATGATTATTAGGCATAATTTATGCGCAAAGTTGCATATTCAAAAATGTCCCTCAACAATTTATAGTTATGAACAGCTTGTGCATAAATAATGAACAACAGTTTTCTCCGTGTATTATCAGGTTTATACCTTTCTTATGATCTTCCAGTGCCTTTTCGAATAACTTTCGACGCTTCTATGCAAAATGATGTATGTCACTTTACATACCAACAGGTTATCATAACCTCTAACGAGATTTTTAGCCGAGCTTCTCTTTCCAACTTGTGGTGTGTTGCTTTTGAGTTTTCCCTACAAGTTGGCGGGACCTACAGTTTTTTGCCGACTCCGAACGGCACTTGCAAAGCAAATGAATTTTTTGCTGAGAAGCTTTTCATGGCAGAAATACACCCGGAGAGTTTGCCAAACTACTGCCGAGGGGCGACCCCGTTTTAGAAAATTTCTTTTTCTAAATAATTTTTGATGTTACTTTTGCCGGGCATCGAACCGCCACGACTTGGTGTAGAAGGCCGAACACTTAACCGCTACACCACGGCGGCCGCCTTTACATTACCCTACTATTTATAAATGCATTTTTACAGTTATGGCGTGCAAAATTTTAGAAAATTTGCAATATGCAATAAAACCGGTTTTGAAAAAATTGCCACTTAGAACGTTATTCGCGATGATGCTTCAATTATTGATACCACATTAAATAAAAATTGATAATCCTGTCCCATCAAAGAATATGGATGTTCCATCAATGCATACTTGATAAATCACTATTGAAGTGGTATCCATATAAACTTTGATAAATTCTAAACACTTAGGGCCACTTGCATAAAAGCTGATAACGCCTAATCGGTGATCAACTTGACAGCTAACCATACAAAATACGTCAATTAAACTCCGATTAGTCGTTATCGGCTTTTATGCAAGCGGCCCTCAGTGGCATTCGAACAGTGCTCATCTGGCACGTTAGCCCAGTGTTCTACCGTTCGGCTACGGCATATTATAAAATTAAAAAAAAAATTGTCAATCATAAGAAATTAAAAAATTTTTAATAAAAAAAAAAACGTTCCAACAAGTTGTAACAAGGCAAATTCAACAAGATAGAATTGACAACTGCAATATTTGTTTTTGTGGGAGTTTTTCCTTCAAAAAACGTAAACAAGCGTATTAACCCTTTTCCACCAAAGCACAGTTTTTGTGTCCCATACAATTGTTTTACTGAAAAATTAGGTTGCATTTGCTCAGGCCAAAAGATATTTCGGTCTAAGATCCAGTTAAAAAAAGATTAGACCATTCGTCTTAGCTCAAATGTGCTAGAGTCTAGCTAATCTGAACTCTAAACTCTATTAAAACGTGCAAGGAACTGAGGCAAGCGGTATTGTATTTATGTATGTGAAACAATATCGTCCCCTTTTTGCGTTTTTATCGTAACCACCATTTTTTCGAAATTTACTTTTTGATGCAAATTTGTTCATCATCCCTTAGCGCATCATCTGGAAAAAAATTATAGCTGAAATCCTTACAGTTATGTCAAAAAATGGCTATCTTTTTTATCGTATCCACCAATTCATAAATGAAAAAATAAAAAAAAAATTTAAAAAATGCTCTCCTGTAAAATTTGGGTTTTGGCGTTTACGATAAAAACGCAAAAAGGGGACGATATGCTACTTCTTTACACTATTAAAAAAATTTTTAAATCTTAAGCAGAACGGGCTAATATTTTTTTTTTTTTTCATTTGACGGGAAAACTCCTCCAGAAAGAGAGAACTGTCACGTTCACTATTACTTTGTTTAATATTGCTACCTTAATTCACAAAGGCCCTAATGACACATTTTTCGAAAATGACTTTTTGGTATATTTAAGTATGATATAGTAAAATACACACTCACTAAAAAGGAGTTACTAGCAGTAATAACCATTGTGAATTCCTACAAGTGAAAAATCTTCGGCATTCTCTTGTGCCTTGTCCGCCTGTCAAAAACTGTGACAGGCTCTTTGAATGTCACGAATAAAAACGGAATAGTAGGAGAGGGTTTGTTTTTTAACTCTGCTACATTGTCTGAATTGCCCCAAATGTGTTTCTTTATTTAATCAGGCCATTGAAAAAGCGGCCTACCTCTTTTATTAACTTCATAAAATCTAGTAAATAATGAAGAAATGCGCATTCTTTCATTAAACATGTATAACTTGAAAATAACGCAATATACGCGGACTTCAAAAATTTTTTGAAAATAAAAATTGAGACAAAGAATTAAAATCTTCGAACAGTGTTTTTAACAGATGATCGGTATATTCACAATAGATAGTTTTTCTGTCAAACTTTCGCGACTTGTAGATATTGACAATGGTAATAACAGAGATATTCCAAATTTACAAAGCTATATTTGCATGCGTCAATGTAAAAAAAAATTTGTGTTTTGCTTCTCCTGTAAAATTTTTTGTACGTCAGTTAGTGACTTTGTGAATTAAGGTAACGATATACTTTGGGTAATCCATAGTAAAAATTTTTGAACTAATATGATTATGCGTCCCATTATTATTATGCAGTAAATATAGATATGGATATAGCAAAAATAGAAATTCCTATTACGACCATAGATATTGACATGCCGTTCAAATACATTACTGCATATTGGGGTTTCTTTCTCCATTATATGTATTTTATATATTGTATTTATTTATTTTTTATATTTTTTATCAGAATTTGCCACTCCTTGTTTTTTATTTTAATTTTGGAGCGTGCAAATCAGCTGATTTACTTATTGGGGAAGCTGATTTACTTATTGGGGAAAGTCGAAATTAATTGTTTAGTGAGTTTTTTCCGAAGTCTTTACGTTGCGTCGAAAGTTTTTCCGAAATCGAAACCGATTTGTTTTCGAAGTTGCTAATAAATTTGCATGAGAGGGTTGATGCGACTTCGTTACGAATTTTTCGTAACAAAATCGTTAGTTGAAAATAAAAAAAAATTAAATTTGAAAAGGTTTTGGCAGGTATCGAACCTACTCGCCTGCATACTTGTACTCAAGTGCTATCCACTCAGCTACAGAGTACAATGAAATCCTTTGGGCAATAGTCAATAGCTTTCATTTCATAACTTTTTTTCATCTGATACATACATTTGTTTTTATTATTATTAAAATGTTTTTATTAGGTCACTTTCGTCGTTCTTGTGCCCGGATTTTTGCATTCGATTTTGAACCAACTTCCTGTTGGCCTAGGGTCTTGAAATTTTCACCACAGTTCAGGTCGCGATGACAATGCAAAATTATGGAAAAAAGAAATCCGATAGATGGCGCGTGGGTCGCTATATTTTCAAAAATCGCATTTATGGTCGGATTTGGCTGAAATTCGCAACATGTATTACTACTATGAAAATAAATATTTTCCTAAAAAAAAATCCGCTAGGTGGAGCTGAGATTGGGGTAATAAAAACTGAAAATCCTAATTATGGACCGATTTAGCTGATATTTAGCGATTCGCTATATTTAAGAAATGCGAAGGTCTGTTTTCGGTGTCGATTAATTTGTTTTTCAACGAACTTCCCGTTGAGGTAGAATCTTGAAATTTTCATCGTCGTTTAGTTTTCTGGCCCCACGCAATATAACAAAAAATAATTCCGATAGGTGGCGCACGGGTAGATATATTTGAAAAGTTTCATTTCCCGAGATTTTGCTTTGGATTTTGAACTATCTTCCCATTGAGCTGGGGTTTTGAAATTTTCACCATCGTTCAGGTTTGGCTGACAATGCATTAACACAAAAAAAAAATCCAAAATATTGCTTTAATTGCAAAAGTCCCATTTATCGGCCTATCTTCCTTATTGCTATCTGAATATTTCATACACATGCTATAATGCGCATGCTATAATGCGTTTTCAGCGCCATAAACAGCATCGAAATTTCGAATATTTGAATTTCACTTATTCGAACATGCATACATTTAGGCGCAGTCACTGTTGCACAAAGGAAAGATAATGTTATAATGCTTAAAAAAGAATAATTTTATTCATGTAACCATAGACACGCTGTTCGACATGCAGATTTTCAAAGCAGTCAATGCACACTAGACAAAAATTAAAGAATATCGTGGGGTGACAGGTAAAACTCATTAAGTACAGTTTTTGGAAAAACCCCGTTTTTTGCATATATCACATTATTTTTCACTGGCCTTTTTGAAAAATGATTTAATATTTGCCCAACTTAGAGCAGGCGGGCTTTGCAAAAATTAAAATATCATTATCTAAAAATTTGTATAAAACTTGGACAGGTAAAACTCATTACCGTATTTAATGAAAAAAATATGCGTGTATAATTTAACTATTTATGTTGGAGATGTGGAAGAAGCGCATTGCTTCACGTGGAACGAACTCCAAGGCAAACGTGGAAGCAGCGAAATAGGCTCAATCTTGTATAAGTTTCTTCTAAGTCTGCCTGCCACGGTAAAGGAAATATTTTTATTTTGCGATACTTGTGGTGGCCAAAATCGAAATCAGCAAGTAGCTGCAGTATTACTACACGTCTTACATGTTGCCAGTAATTTAGTAAAAATTGAACTTAAGCGTCTAGAATCAGGACATACATATATGGAGTGTGACTCTATACATTCAGCAATAGAGGTCACTAAACGGCATAAAACTGCATTTTGCATGAATGATTGGGCTGAAATTTTCAAATCTGCTAGAAGAAAGCGAACAAATAAGTATCAAGTACATATGCTTACGTATAATGATTTTACAATTTACACGAATTGGCATTAGCAACAATAAAAAACCGTAACAAGGATAAAGAGGGCTGAAAAATAAATGCATAAAAGTGGAAAAGTCCAAACCTGACACCATATATTACAGATATGATCACACTAGTGACTACAAAGAAATAAATATCAGTGCAGGGAGAGGTCGACCTCGAACGGGTTCTGCTAATCTGAGCCCTGCGATGCTTCCGATATCTGCAGCAAAAAAAGCAGATCTTATAAAACTTTGCAATGCCGGACAAATACCAGAGGAAATGGTGCCATGGTATAAGAACTAGCCATCAACAACATTTACCGGAAGGGAATCTTTGCCTTTATTCGAAAGAAGCGATAACGAATCAGATGAAAATAAATTGTGCACATGTATTTACATTAATAAAGGGAATTCTGAATGCTTAAGTTGTTTATTTTTTAATTTTTTACAAAGCTATAACAAATTTTTGGACAGGGAAAAGTCACTAAATACAGTTTTGTCAATAACGAAGATTATGGCTGAGTTCTAAAAAAAATAAGCTTGCAGCCGTATTGTCACCTCTCTAGATTTAACTACATGAAACTTTAAAGATATTAGAGCGTCTGGTTGAATTTTGACGTTAAAAAGTGTTTAAAACCTTAATATCTCAAATTCTTTGTTAGTGTACTTAATGAGTTTTACCTGTCACCCCACGATATGCTAAAAAATGGGTCAAAAATTAAATTAATGGTAATTTCAAAATAAAAAGTATTCACATAAATTTATATATATCGTTCATCTAACTGAGCTGTTAAATGTATATATTTACGCTTTCGTTAAGTTATATGGTTACATGAGTACCACTAATATGACACAGAATATCCAATTACAATCTTAGAAATTTTCACAGACTCACAACTAAAAAGTATCTATAAAATAAAAAATGGAATAAAAAAATATTTTTAATTTAAAATGTTTTTAAAATGAACTAAAAACTGGAAAATAATTTCCCCTCTGCCTACATATGTAGATTCTTCACCACGTAAAACTTATCTGGAACATTTGTGAGTGGGAATTCCTATAGGTATTTAATAGTACTTGGAGTTTGAAATGTATAAAAACATTTGGGGCTTGCTATATTGTGAAAAGATGTTTTTTTTTTTTAGAAAGGCTCATATCGGTAATAAGATAATTTAATACCTATAAGAATTTTTTATTTACACTTTTATTTAACGAAATGATTAGGAATTATTTAAGTAGAGTCGAAATTATTTCAAATTTCTTCAGAAAAGTCTGATATCCGACTATTTCGGAAGTCTTGGTTTGGTGGGTAAATTTAAAAAACTGTACATCATATCGAAATGGTTGACATGTCATTTGACTTTTTATTGGAAGCAAAGTATCCCAGTGGGAAAGTAGGTAATACATTATCTTTTCATCCATGAAAAGCAGCATGAGCAAAGTAACGCATGGAAAAATACTTGAAAAATCTTCCCATGTAATGTATTTCGTAAGGTTTTATTTTTCAAAAACATTACTTTTCCTATGACATTGCTGAAGATAAAGTAATGCATGAATTCCATTATACATAAAAAATTTTATAGAGCATATACATTACTTTATACATTACCAGAAATTACCTTTTCCCACTGGGATATTAACCCTGCTAGCATTTTGAAAAGTGTTTCCCGTCCATATCGCATAAGTAACGTCTGCGTCACTTCTAGATGGTGTTTTACATTGTACAACAACAAGAAACATAAATATCGCGTATCTAACTTCTTGGCTTCACTTTTGAGTTACTCCGTTACTTAGTTACTCAGTGTCGCATAAGTGCCGGTAGCTTGAGTTTTGAATACATATTGTTGAATTTCTACGTAAATATCAGACAATGCCTTGGCCTAGAGCAAGCGTGATCGCCTGGCATACGTAGGGTTCAAGGTTCGAGTCCCGGTAAAATAGATTTTTTTTAAATTTTTTTCATAATTTTTCTATTCTTCAAACCACACTTATAAGTCAATTTCGAAGTGTCGCATAAGGACCGTATAGTCATCACGTTAACGGGGAACAGTTATTCCCGAAGGAAGATAAGAAAAAGATGAAACTTTATGGGCACATCCGCGATAGAAAATGTTGGCTGGGAAACAAAGTAATAGGTTAAGGTTAAGGTTAAGGTTAAGGTTAAGGTTAAGGTTAAGGTTAAGGTTAAGGTTAAGGTTAAGGTTAAGGTTAAGGTTAAGGTTAAGGTTAAGGTTAAGGTTAAGGTTAAGGTTAAGGTTAAGGTTAAGGTTAAGGTTAAGGTTAAGGTTAAGGTTAAGGTTAAGGTTAAGGTTAAGGTTAAGGTTAAGGTTAAGGTTAAGGTTAAGGTTAAGGTTAAGGTTAAGGTTAAGGTTAAGGTTAAGGTTAAGGTTAAGGTTAAGGTTAAGGTTAAGGTTAAGGTTAAGGTTAAGGTTAAGGTTAAGGTTAAGGTTAAGGTTAAGGTTAAGGTTAAGGTTAAGGTTAAGGTTAAGGTTAAGGTTAAGGTTAAGGTTAAGGTTAAGGTTAAGGTTGAGGTTAAGGTTAAGGTTAAGGTTAAGGTTAAGGTTAAGGTTAAGGTTAAGGTTAAGGTTAAGGTTAAGGTAAAGGTTAAGGTTAAGGTTAAGGTTAAGGTTAAGGTTAAGGTTAAGGTTAAGGTTAAGGTAAGGGTAAAGGTTAATATTAAGGTTAAGGTTAAGGTTAAGGTTGATGTTAAGGTTAAGGTTAAGGTTAAAGTTAAAGTTAAAGTTAAAGGTTAAGTTAAAGTTAAAGTTAAAGTTAAAGTTAAAGTTAAAGTTAAAGTTAAAGTTAAAGTTAAAGTTAAAGTTAAAGTTAAAGTTAAAGTTAAAGTTAAAGTTAAAGTTAAAGTTAAAGTTAAAGTTAAAGTTAAAGTTAAAGTTAAAGTTAAAGTTAAAGTTAAAGTTAAAGTTAAAGTTAAAGTTAAAGTTAAAGTTAAAGTTAAAGTTAAAGTTAAAGTTAAAGTTAAAGTTAAAGTTAAAGTTAAAGTTAAAGTTAAAGTTAAAGTTAAAGTTAAAGTTAAAGTTAAAGTTAAAGTTAAAGTTAAAGTTAAAGTTAAAGTTAAAGTTAAAGTTAAAGTTAAAGTTAAAGTTAAAGTTAAAGTTAAAGTTAAAGTTAAAGTTAAAGTTAAAGTTAAAGTTAAAGTTAAAGTTAAAGTTAAAGTTAAAGTTAAAGTTAAAGTTAAAGTTAAAGTTAAAGTTAAAGTTAAAGTTAAAGTTAAAGTTAAAGTTAAAGTTAAAGTTAAAGTTAAAGTTAAAGTTAAAGTTAAAGTTAAAGTTAAAGTTAAAGTTAAAGTTAAAGTTAAAGTTAAAGTTAAAGTTAAAGTTAAAGTTAAAGTTAAAGTTAAAGTTAAAGTTAAAGTTAAAGTTAAAGTTAAAGTTAAAGTTAAAGTTAAAGTTAAAGTTAAAGTTAAAGTTAAAGTTAAAGTTAAAGTTAAAGTTAAAGTTAAAGTTAAAGTTAAAGTTAAAGTTAAAGTTAAAGTTAAAGTTAAAGTTAAAGTTAAAGTTAAAGTTAAAGTTAAAGTTAAAGTTAAAGTTAAAGTTAAAGTTAAAGTTAAAGTTAAAGTTAAAGTTAAAGTTAAAGTTAAAGTTAAAGTTAAAGTTAAAGTTAAAGTTAAAGTTAAAGTTAAAGTTAAAGTTAAAGTTAAAGTTAAAGTTAAAGTTAAAGTTAAAGTTAAAGTTAAAGTTAAAGTTAAAGTTAAAGTTACAGTTAAAGTTAAAGTTAAAGTTAAAGTTAAAGTTAAAGTTAAAGTTAAAGTTAAAGTTAAAGTTAAAGTTAAAGTTAAAGTTAAAGTTAAAGTTAAAGTTAAAGTTAAAGTTAAAGTTAATGTTAAAGTTAAAGTTAATGTTAAAGTTAAAGTTAAAGTTAAAGTTAAAGTTAAAGTTAAAGTTAAAGTTAAAGTTAAAGTTAAAGTTAAAGTTAAAGTTAAAGTTAAAGTTAAAGTTAAAGTTAAAGTTAAAGTTAAAGTTAAAGTTAAAGTTAAAGTTAAAGTTAAAGTTAAAGTTAAAGTTAAAGTTAAAGTTAAAGTTAAAGTTAAAGTTAAAGTTAAAGTTAAAGTTAAAGTTAAAGTTAAATTCAAAATCCCCACTGCTGCGTAAGGGCCTGGCATAAGTTGATAATATGCAATAGCTTTACCGCGGCAGTCCACGATTGCCACACGTCCTTTTTTTGTTATATTGCGTGGGGCCAGAAAACTAAACTACGATGAAAATTTCAAGATTCTACCTCAACGGGAAGTTCGTTGAAAAACAAATTAATCGACACCGAAAACAGACCTTCGCATTTCTTAAATAGAGCGACTCACGCGCCACATAGCGGGTCCAATTTTTTTTGAACATTTGGAAATTGATTAAGTAATACACACGCTAAATATCAGCTAAATCGGTCCATAATTAGGATTTTAAGTTTTTATTACCCCAATCTCAGCTCCACCTAGCGGATTTTTTTTTAGGAAAATATTTACTTTCATAGTATGGTTACGTGAATAAAATTATTTATTTTTTAAGCATTATAAAACACATTATCCTTCCTTTGTGCAACAGTGACTGCGCCTAAATGTATGCAGATGACGTTGAAGATTGCATGATCGAATAAGTGAAATTCAAATATTCGAAATTTCGATGCTGTTTATGGCGCTGAAAACGCATTATAGCATGCGCATTATAGCATGTGTAAGAAATATTCAGATAGCAATAAGGAAGATAGGCCGATAAATAGGACTTTTGCCATTAAAGCAATATTTTGGATTTTTTTTGTATAATGCATTGTCAGCGAAACCTGAACGATGGTGAAAATTTCAAAACCCCAGCTCAATGGGAAGATAGTTCAAAATCCAAAGCAAAATCTCTGGAAATGAAACTTTTCAAATATCTCTACCCGTGCCCCACCTATCGGAATTATTTTTAAGCTATTGCATAGATTTTATCGCGGGCTTGGCACCTAAAAAAAAAAAAACCGGAACGGATAAAAAGGTTCGGTGTTAGCAACAGGCCGAATACATAAAATTGGATCTCTATCATAAAGTTAAGGTTAAAGTTAAAGTTAAGGTTAAGGTTAAGGTTAAGGTTAAGGTTAAGGTTAAGGTTAAGGTTAAGGTTAAGGTTAAGGTTAAGGTTAAGGTTAAGGTTAAGGTTAAGGTTAAGGTTAAGGTTAAGGTTAAGGTTAAGGTTAAGGTTAAGGTTAAGGTTAAGGTTAAGGTTAAGGTTAAGGTTAAGGTTAAGGTTAAGGTTAAGGTTAAGGTTAAGTTTAAGGTTAAGGTTAAGGTTAAGGTTAAGGTTAAGGTTAAGGTTAAGGTTAAGGTTAAGGTTAAGGTTAAGGTTAAGGTTAAGGTTAAGGTTAAGGTTAAGGTTAAGGTTAAGGTTAAGGTTAAGGTTAAGGTTAAGGTTAAGGTTAAGGTTAAGGTTAAGGTTAAGGTTAAGGTTAAGGTTAAGGTTAAGGTTAAGGTTGAGGTTAAGGTTAAGGTTAAGGTTAAGGTTAAGGTTAAGGTTAAGGTAAGGG
>CAXKVI010000001.1:146961561-147069061 GCA_964058755.1 Campiglossa producta
TGTAAACACTGTTTGTACCTACGCTCAATAAAGTTGACGGGCTGGCTCATGTTTATTATTGCTGCCAACAAAACAATTCACATTCATAATTTTTGGTTTGTTGTCGCACACCCTGCTCGGCGAGACCTATCGATACATATCAAATTTTATGTACCTTAGAATTGTGGTTATTGCAAAAAAGGGAGAAAACTTGTAAGCATTGCGCATTTATATATAATAGATTTAAATAACACACAATTGAATTGTTTAAATTAAAAAAGCTTGCATAGAACTCGTATATTTCTTCGTAAATGCATACAATTTGCATGTGGTTTCAGCCAGACTCATGTGCACCGAATTTGACTATCGAAACATGTGTCTGACGAAGAGTTAAACGGTGAAAAAGTTTAAAATTCACAACTCACTGTTAGAGAACCCAGGGCCAGGTTTACAGATCTAGGCAGGCCCTACATTTTTAGCTATCGCCAAAACAAATATTCTGAGAAAATTTCAACTTAATATTCAAACGGCAAGACAGTGCTCAAAGACATACCCTCTCCCGGATATATAACTGTCATGTTGCAAGGTCAAATTTAAATCACAAGTTATGTGTATTAGGTGATTTTAATTTGAATAAAATCATCTGGTCTTATCTTCCAGGAGAAAATACACTTATACCAACTAATGTTAATCGCGCTAATGAAATTTATTTAGTTAATAGTTTTTATAGTTTACAACTAGTTCAAATCAATAATTATGTAAATTTGCTGGATAAAATCCTAGATCTAATCTTTGTTAGTAGTGATCTAAATTGTAATTTGCTTCGGTCTTGCTGTCCGTTATCAAATAGTGATAAACATCATGTACCTCTAGTTTTGGCGCTAGAGTTTTATGAATTTGCAAATATTGTACATTGTTTTTGAGTCTGGTTTCAATTATAATCGGTGTGATTTCGGTTTGATAAATAATTTAATTGCCAATATCGACTGTCAAGTTCTTTTTGCTGGCCGCAACCTTGCGGAATGCTTCGATTTATTTAAAACGAATATTTTGGATATATCAGCAAATAATATTCCTCGATTTCCAGCAAGGGTGTATAAGCTACCTTGGTACAAAAAAAAATCTAAAGAAACTTAAAAACTTGCGAAATAACCCGGGTAGAAAATAATCTACGCAAATCTATTCTTAATCTAGGCGCTGGCTAGATTTTCCTACAATACACAATTCGGCCTTGGGCCTGCCAGGGCTCTGGAATGGAAAGCGTATGTTTTTCAATTTACGGGCAATTTATGGTATTTTCTGTAAGGGGGCTTCCTAGTTTTACATACCTTGCACCTGCTCAGTTTTTGCAATTCAGGCCTAGTTTTTCCAATCCAGCGCCAGGATAGTTTTTGCACAGAGAGGACGAATGTGATGTAAAGGTGCCCGGGTTCAATGCTGCCTGAAATGCAATGAAATATTTTATTTCTTAGCTGGCATTGCCTTGGAAAAACTAGACAGGGCCTAGATTTGCATTACCCCACAGGCCCTTTATTAAAAAGCATTAACAAACAGATAAGGGCCTGCGTAAACTTTCCTTGGCAGGCTCATGATTTTAAAAGGGAAAATCTAGTCAGGCCCTAGGCTAAATTTAGAAGATTTTCTACCAGGGCCCCCACGCCCCTTGTCATCGAAAATAAACAAAGCGGATACCCCCTCCCCCCATGCTTACGTAAACATTATAGAGGTATTCTCTCTAAATTTTTTCCATGAAAAACACAATAATTTAACATACTATTGTCAAAAATCCAAAATACAAGAACAAAAAAAACACGCATTTTGATGTTTCATGAAAAAAATTTTGAAAGAAAATTTTCCAATTTTGACCATAGTGTCTAAATTTCTTGTGTTTTTTTGAAAAAAATTTAGAGAGAAGACCCCTTACGTGTTGTTTTTTACCACGCTTTTATTAGGTTCACTTGTATGTTTGCTTGTCTGTTTGCTTGCTTGTATGTATGTGACTCTCGTCCGGTCTAAGCCCCAGTGGCAAAAAACCGTAAATGTCCCTAAATATGGGTATCAAACGAAAGGGGAAGGCCCCAGGTTTCATTTGGACATCGATAACTGAGTTATCGGTCAAAATATGATTGCCCCAAAACCTAAAAAATTCCCTACAATATGGGTATAAAACGAAAGGCGAAGGCCCCAGGTTTCATTTGGACATCGACATATTTCGGTAAATTTATCGATAACTGAGTTATCGGTCAAAATATGATTGCCCAAAAACTTAAAAAATTCCCCACAATATGGGTATGAAACGAAAGGTGAAGGCCCCAGGTTTCATTTGGACATCGACATATTTCGATAAATTTATCGATAACTGAGTTATCGGTCAAAATATGATTGCCCAAAAACTTAAAAAATTCCCTACAATATGGGTATAAAACGAAAGGCGAAGGCCCCAGGTTTCATTTGGACATCGACATATTTCGGTAAATTTATCGATAACTGAGTTATCGGTCAAAATATGATTGCCCAAAAACCTAAAAAAATTCCCAACAATATGGGTATCAAACGAAAGGTGAAGGCCCCAGGTTTCCTTTTGACATCGACATATTTCGATAAATTTATCGATAACTGAATTATCGGTGAAAATATGATTGCCCAAAAACCCTAAAATTTCCCTACAATATGGGTATCAAACGAAAGGGGAAGACCCCAGGTTTCATTTGGACTATTTCGATCAATTTATCGATAACTGAGTTATCGTTCAAAATGTGCTTGCCCGAAAACCTTAAAATTTCCCTACAATATGGCTATCAAACGAAAGGTGAAGGCCCCAGGTTTCATTTGGACTATTTCGATAAATTTATCGATAACTGAGTTATCGGTCAAAATATGATTGCCCAAAAAACTAAAAAATTTCCCTACAATACGGGTATGAAACGAAAGGTGAAGGCGCCAGGTCTCATTTGGACTTCGATGTATTTCGATAAATTTATCGATAACTGAGTTATCGGTCAAAATATGATTGCCCAAAAACCTAAAAAAATTCCCTACAATATGGGTATCAAACGAAAGGTGAAGGCCCCAGGTTTCATTTGAACATCGACATATTTCGATAAATTTATCGATAACTAAATTATCGGTGAAAATATGATTGCCCAAAAACCTTAAAATTTCCCTACAATATGGGTATCAAACGAAAGGTGAAGGTCCCAGGTCTCGATTGGACATCGACATATTTCGATAAATTTATCGGTAACTGAGTTATCGGCCAAAATTTATCGATAACTGAGTTATCGGTCAAAATGTGGTTGCCCGAAAACCTGAAAATTTCCCTACAATATGGGTATCAAACGAAAGGGGAAGACCCCAGGTTTCATTTGGACTATTTCGATCAATTTATCGATAACTGCGTTATCGTTCAAAATGTGCTTGCCCGAAAACCTTAAAATTTCCCTACAATATGGCTATCAAACGAAAGGTGAAGGCCCCAGGTTTCATTTGGACTATTTCGATAAATTTATCGATAACTGAGTTATCGGTCAAAATATGATTGCCCAAAAAACTAAAAAATTTCCCTACAATACGGGTATGAAACGAAAGGTGAAGGCGCCAGGTCTCATTTGGACTTCGATGTATTTCGATAAATTAGGTTAGGTTCAAGTGGCCAGTTTTGAAAGGCCCGTTGTGATACAACCAATACAAGGAAAGTCAGTCCCGGGACCCACCCATATGGAAAATCCCTGAGTTGTTGGGATTTACCACATAGCAGAATCCCGGGACTGACACTCCTAAACCGACACCGTTACTCCTCCTCGAACCACTTAGATGACTTTATGAAGCCCATCAAGTCCTTTATGTCCAGTTCCGCGATCTGGCTTAGGCTATCCAGGAACGGAACTCCCAAAAAGCGCGTTCTCGCGCCGCCTAAAGCCGGACAGTTGCAGATGAGGTGCTCCACTGTTTCCTCCTCCTCATCATCTTTGCAACTCCTGCAGCATCGTCGGTAGGGCACACCTAGCCTTTCTGCATGCCTACCAATGAGGCAGTGACCGGTTAACACCCCTATCAATATGCAGATTTCCCTCCTAGTTAGGGCATAAATGCGACTAGACCTTTTAAGATCCCATTTTGGCCAGGTTTGTTTCGATATCCGACACGCTGGGGATTGCAGCCATCTTTCGTTGGCTTGACGGAGTGTGTGCTCCTTCAGCATTAGTTTGCATGTGGCAAGCGGCATACCTAGGCGCTCTTTATCCTGAAGAACCTGCTTGGTCGTGCCCTGCCTGGCAAGCTCGTCTGCCTCAATGTCCCTATGTCCCGGGACCCATATGAGGTTTACGCAGTTCTGTTGGGCCATCTCCTGAAGAGATCGACGACAGCTGAGCGTCAGTTCAGAGTTGAACGTGTATGAGCCAAGGGATTTGATTGCCGCTTGGCTATCGCTGAAAATAGCGATATCTTCTCCGATAACACGTTTGCTTAACCAGGCCGCGGCGTCCAGGATTGCCGAGACTTCCGCCTGGAAGACGCTACAATGTTCAGGTAGTCTAAAGGAGAGCTCAAAGTCCAAATCCCTTGAATAAACCCCTCCTCCAACTCTGCCGTCCAACTTCGAGCCGTCGGTGTAAATGGAAGTGCCACCATCTGTTCCGGGACACCAATCCGTCCTCTCCCAGTCTTCTCTGCTGGGAATGCTTATTTTGAAATAGCTATCCCCGACTGTAGTGGTCGCACAACGATCTGTGCTTAGAGGAAGAAAGCTGTAAGATTCCAGAATACTGGAATGTCCAATAGTACCCGCACTCCAACTGGAGGTTTCTCTTAGGCGCAGAGCTGATGCCGCCGCTGACCGAAACCCTTCCAGATCAAGTGGCAAAATGCCCAGAATGACCTGGAGGGCTTCGTTGGGCGCACCGCTTATACAGATCATATTGGATCTATGGACTTTCCTCAACAGATTCAGGTATGTTGTCTTGCTCAGCGCAGGCCACCATACGACGACTCCATACAGCATGATTGGGCGAATGATGGCCGTGTAGATCCAACTGCATACTCTAGGGCTGAGCGATGCAAGTTTTCTTCTGGCGCTGAAGAACATTCTCCTTCCAATTCAATTTCCTGTCCAGAACTATGCCTAGAAACTTGGCCTTATCCGACAAGCCCAGGCGTATTCCATCTAGTTCTGGTAGGCTTAGTGGCGGTATTTTGTACCGGTTGGTGAAGAGGACAAGTTCCACTTTCCCCGGGTTGATACTAAGTCCGCAGCGAGAGGACCACCTCGAAACCTCTCGCAGTGCTACTTGCATCAGGTCACACAGAGTTTGTGGGAACTTGCCTCTGAATGCAATAGCTAAATCGTCCGCGTATGCCATTATCTTCCCGCCCCCCAGCTTGTGTCACGTAGCACCGAGTTGACTGTGAGGTTCCATAAAAGCGGGGAAAGAACACCACCCTGGGGCGTTCCCCTTGTGACATAGCGTGATAACTCAACCGTGCCAAGTGAAGAAGCTATTTTCCTTCCTCTTAGAAGTTGGTCAATTAAAACAGTTAGAGGTCTAACTACGCCCAGATTAGTTAGAGCGGAGTTGATCGCCTCCGGGCTTATATTCTTGAAAGCACCCTTAATGTCTAAGAAGGCCACGAGACAGTAGTCCTTTTCACACAGCGATTTCTCAATGACAGACACCAGGCTGTGCAGAGCAGTTTCTGTTGATTTACTCTTGGTGTATGCATGCTGATAGCTAGAGATAAGGTTGCTATCAATAGTCGTTGAAAGGTAGTCACTTAGTATCCTCTCAAAGGTTTTGAGTACAAAGGACGAGAGACTGATCGGTCTGTAGTCTTTTGACTCGTAGTGGGATGCCTTCCCAGCCTTAGGGTTAAACACTACCGTGCCGCTTCTCCAGGAGCCCGGAATGTAGTTGAGAGCCAGGCAGGCTGTGAAGAGAAATACCAGCCATTTAGCTGATGTCTCCAACGTGTTTATAAGTTGCGCGGGGATAATCCCGTCCGGCCCGGCAGCCTTATACGGTTCAAAGCTCTTGACTGCCCACCTTACCCTTTCCTCAGTGATGGGTATATTTACTGCCAGGTTTGTTGCAGGTGCTAGTGGTGCGTCATACAGATTCCCCGGAAAATGTGTATTCAAGAGCAGCTCAAGGGTTTCCTCTTCCGTACTGGTCCAGGATCCGTCAGGTTTTCGCAAATAGCTGATGGCTGTTTGACTTTTCGAGAGGACTCGTCTAAGTCTCGCTGTGTCGTCGACCTTTTCGACGCCAGTGCAGAAATTTCTCCACGAGGTTCTCTTCGCCTGTCTCAGACCTTTTTTGTAGGCCCTTAGTTTAACTTTATATTCGTGCCAGTGAGGCTCAGAACCGAGGCTCTTGGCCTTGTTAACTTGTTTCCGGCATGATTTGCGGAGCGAGTCCAAATCGTAGGACCACCAATGTGGCCTGTGTTTACCGCGTGGTTTTGGCACTGGACAAGCCTGTCCTAGAGCATTTGAGAGCGCCGATGTAAATGTAGTAACAAGATCCTCCAGCTCTTCTACTGATGAGGGGGCTTGTGAGGGCAGTACTGGCAGGTCTCTGTCTAATATTTCATTGTGTAACTGCCAATTAGTGTTACGTGGATTGCGCTTCATGATTGGTTGTTCTACAATAAAGTCTAGAACCATTTCTATGTAACGGTGGTCGAAGAATGAATGTTCTTCCAGAACCCGCCATTTTCTGACCACTCATAAGCGCCTTCACTACAGATAGTGAGGTCTATGACCTCCCTGCGGGTCTTAGTGATAAAAGTAGGCTCATTACCCACGTTGCAAATTACCAGGTTGGTTGTTAAGAGGTAATCAAACAGAGACTCTGGCATTGATGTCGGAACTCCCCCATTGGACATGGTGAGCATTAGCGTCCGCTCCAATAATAAGATTACCCGTGCAGAAATTTGACACCAGGTCTTTCACCTCCGTTTGTGGTGGGGGTTCTTCGGCGTCGTAGGGCATATAGACCGACGCCACCGTCAGGCGGGTGCTGTCGACCGTTAGACTGATAGCGGTAATATCACCATTGGTGTAGTTAGGTAGGAGAAAGGAGTTCAACTCAGACTTGACCAAAATACACGTTCTGGCTTTGCTCTCCTCGCTGGCTCGAATGTGCTTGAAGCCCTTAGTCCCCAATCCGCAGATTCTCGAGCTATTGACCCAGGGTTCTTGGATGAGGACCACATCCACGTCGCCTTTAGAAAGACGACTACTTAAAGCAGCCGAAGCCACTTTAGATTTGTGCAGATTAATCTGAAGCACCACCAACATGAGAGCGCACAGACTTCCGGCAGGTCCCCATGTCGTCGAGGTTTGCCCCAGCCCGGAGGTTGCCTATCAACGACGAGTTGTTCCGATTAACTGCCCGATATGGCGTTGCAGGAGTCCTGCTGCCTGCAGCGTTAGATGTTAATCGCTCATCGTTGGCTGCTACCACCGTGACGTCGAGGACTTCCTCGTCCTGTAGGCTGTCCTCCATCTCCGAGTTGATCACAGCACTATCGCCAAGGGACGTGGCGGATAACATGCTTTCCGCATCGGAATCCTCCGCTTCCTCTTCTGGTAATTCGTTTTCCGATTTCCCCGGAGCAGCCGAGAAGGTAGCGCGCTGAGCATCACCACGATATACGTGGATAACGATCTGGCCTACGCTGTAGTGTACTAGGCCATTGCACCTTTTGAGGGGCTCGATTGACTCTTTATCATAGTATATCTTATATAGTAGCGCAATTCACAGATGATCGATGAAAGCGCACACAAACACACGCACAGTGCTCGACACGATATTTGAAGAAAACTCTAAAAATCATTTTGTTGAAAATTGAAAAGACATAAATCTTACATATTTATCAATATACAGCCTTTAAAACATTTAAGTTGATGTTGTGAAAAGAAAATTTCAGTTAATATCAATCTTTTTCGTTATTTTTTTAACTTTAATTTGCAGACTACTCCCTTTTTTTAAGGTTTTTCATCCATTAAAATACAACCATGTACATGTGCCTTCTGCCTTACATTTTGTTGACGTTCGTATTTTCTGTTCTCATCTCTTCCTAATACGTAAACAATGGCTGTGGCAAACAGAAATTAATATTGCAAATTAATCTTGCTAATCAATCAAAAATATCTAATTTATAAATATTTAATTCGGAAAACACTCCATAATGACTTCGCCATATGCAAAGGTAGGTTTTTATTTGGTTTATGTATATGAGAATCTTGCTGATAACATTTCTCGCTTTCTTCTACCAGCTCTATAATCCAGGAAGTGAAAATGACTTTAGCCCGGACAAAGATGCCGGCATTGAGGTTTCTGAGGAACACTCGACTGAAATGTCCAGCTGCAGTGACGACGCAGAGGGACAACAAGTAAAAAGCAAGGGGCCAAAAAGTTAAAAAGCAGGAAACGTGCAAGCCATTGGAGAGGAGTTCCCAATGGACACCCTCGGACGCACTTCCTGTTCGGCATGTTGCAGCAGCAGCTCCTTGTTGATCTGCAATAGAATAATTTGATGAAAATTGGTGAAAAATGTTGTAGTCGCTGCAAAAACTGGACCGGATCTGAAAAATACAAAAAAGAATTATTAGTTTTAAAGTTTTATAAAGAAAAATGTAAAATAAAATAAATTTTCAACATTACTTACCGGCAGTTGATTGAAGAATTTCAATTTGCCTTCGGTGAGCTGTCAAAAGCAGATTGGCAGGCTTGCATTTTTTTTTAGTAGAAGTTTTCTTAAAGAATAAAAGAGGACTGTGCGGAGACGACTTAAAGTAGTAGGCATTTATAGATAGCAAAAAATGCTGTAATCTCACAGTTTACCTTAAGAAACATATACGAGAGTATTAATCTCTTGATGTAAACCGATTTATCGAATAAGGCTGTGTCAATTAAAAAATTTTTAGGCGAAAAAATTTCCTATGGTGAACAAAAATTTTGCTTTTTGCTGTGCTAAACGAAAAGGTAAATTATGACAGTTGTAAATTTTGGTGTATGCAAAAGCAGATGCGCTATGAATCAATTTTCAATTTACGTGTTTTTCATGTTTCCATTTATTTGCATTGCGCAATATTAGCATTTTATTATATTTTCGTGTTAAATAACGCATGTGAACATAAATTTATGTGAAATAATAGGGGGACTCAAAAATTTGATAAACTTCCGCGTCGATTTTGGTGTGTAAAAGAGTGCGTAAATTTATATAATGCAATGACAACGTTCGACATATAATTTGTTTAATGCATTCAATGCACACTGTACAAAAAGAGAAGATTATGCTGAAAATAGGTCGAAAAATACTTTTTTAATGAGAATTTCGAAATAAAAAGTTTTTGTTTCACATCCAGTACACATAAATTTATGTAGGGCGTTCATCTAACTGAGCTGATAAATGTATCAACTTACTCATTTCGTAAACTTATAAGAGTTGATGAATCCCCTTAATATGAATGTTAACAGCGCATGCACTGTCAAAACTTGCTTTTTTAAACCAATTGGCACACAGCCTAACTAAAAAGCGCTTGCATAATTTAACAGTATTTTACAACACTAGAAACATTTAAGCTTTCGCAATTTCATTATTTATTATTATATATTATTTAGGCATTTAAGTAAGCATTATAGAATTTTTAAGTAGAATTAATACTGCGGTAAAAGTGGAGAAACACTGGGGTACTTTTTATAAATTTCGTAGCAATTAGCACTCCTTTTTCAACTTACGGGTTTTGTGCCGAATGTGCCAAAAGTCCCATACACGATTCCTTCATTCCACACTATTTGGAGCCACTCAACCAGTGCCTTCCACTCAAATTCGTAAGAAGAAGAAAATAGGCTGCCAAACTATAAGGGATAAACAATGCTCTTTATTCATGGTGAACACCACCTGTCTGTCGGGCCCTACCGCATCCCCGACCAGATTGACACTCCAGTCATGCGTTGGGAGGGACGGATGCATTAGCCGTAGCATCCCGAGAATTCTCTCGGGTTCGTCAGGGATGGCCGGAATCCACGCCCTTGCCCTTGGACGAGCTGGAATGTCCTTCCAGTCGACGACCTCTATCCTTGCGCCCTCGTAGACCTCACCCAGTTTAGAAGCTGCTGCCTTGTACAGTGCTACGGTTTTTGCATCCTCGCATGCGACTAATTTAATCTGACCCTGGTGCCAACCCGCATCTGTTACTCTCGCCGAACTACCTGGAAACTCCGGAGCAACGCTGAGAAGAATGTTGCCGAGTTCTTTTCGCACGTAACGCCACCGGTCCTTGGGGATGGCCAGACGGTCATTGCCTCGGTCAAGGACGCCTATAAGGATCCTGTCCTTGGTTACCTCAGCAAAGCTTAGTTTGCCCGCTCCAGGGGCATTCTGATGCCGCTTGGGAGGGGGATTTAACTCCAGGTCCGATCTCTGGCGCTTGAAAGGGTTAACTTTTAACCTCTTTGGCATGTAAGAATTTTGGAAATCCGGTATCACAGCGTTCGCTAGCTCTACCGACTTACTGGAATTCGGCGACAGCGATTCCTGCGGTACCCTTTCATACCTCTTCAGGATCTTTGCCGCCAATCTTTTCTCGTGGTATGTGAAGCGGCGGGGAGATGTCTCCCGGGAGTGCGGACCCGTAGTTGCCATCGCGGTCGCTCTCCTTGTCGAAATCTCAGTTGCAGCTTCCTTCTCCTTCGAAACTCCGGGGCCAGGTCGTGAGACCGCTGCCACAGACGTAAAGATAAGATAAATTCATCGATAACTGAGTTATCGGTCAAAATATGATTGCCCAAAAACCTAAAAAATTCCCTACAATATGGGTATCAAACGAAAGGTGAAGGTCCCAGGTTTCGATTGGACATCGATAAATTTATCGGTAACTGTGTTATGGGCCAAAATATGATTGCCCAAAAACCTAAAAATTTCGCTACAATATGGGTATCAAACGAAAGGTGAAGGCCCCAGGTTTCATTTGGACATCGACATATTTCGATAAATTTATCGATAACTGAGTTATTGTCAAAATGTGAGGCCAAATACCTTAAAATTTCCTAACAATATGGGTATCAAACGAAAGTGGAAGTCCAGAGGTTTCGTTTGGTCTGCTGTATTTTTATACCCAGCTGTACTTGTACACAGGGTATTATAACTTTGTTAGGATAACGGTTGGTTGTACAGGTATAAAGGAATCGAGATAGATATAGACTTCCATATATCAATATGATCAGGATCGAAAAAAAATTTGATTGAGCCATGTCCGTCCGTCTGTCCGTCCGTCCGTCCGTCTGTCCGTTAACACGATAACTTGAGCAAATAATGAGATATCTTCACCAAATTTGGCATGCGTACTTATTTGGGTTCAGAATAGATTGCTATTGAAAATGGGTAAAATCGGACCATAACCACGCCCCTTTTTCGATATCGAAAATTTCGAAAAACGTATAAAATGGGTTAATTCAATATTAGAAGCAGCTACAATGATAAAATTTGCAATATGTATTTATTTAGATGTTCTAAGGCCGATTTTATAACAATTTTTGAAAAGGGGGCGTGGTACCGCCCACGTATATTTGAAGAAATTTTAAAATTTTGACTCTTAATAACTTCAGAACAGTTTATGCTAGTATAACGAAATTTCGTAGAGGACATACTATTGTTGTGGTAAATTCAGCTATAGAAAATAAACGAAATCGCTTCGCGACCACGCCTACTTTTTCATAAAAGTTATATTGAAAGGAGGTGGAAATATTGAAAAGTCCATATCTAATTAACTGATTTCGCTATAATAATATAATTTGGTACATACATCAACTTTCATATTCGTTACATAATTTTTTCAAAATTTTGGAAAGTGGGCGTGGCACCGCCCACTTATGAGTCAAGCAATTTTTAAATTCGACTGCTAACAACTTCAGAACGGTGTGAGATAGATTTACGAAACTAGGTATACAAAACAAAGAATAACAGCATTTTATGTGCACAGCTGGGTATGTAATGTTCGGTTTCACCCGAACTTAGACTTCCTTACTTGTTCGATATATTTATCGATAATTTCATAGGACATTTGCCTAAAAATTAAAAATAAATATAGTTTAAAAAAACTTAAACTCACGATTTTAGAGAGTATTGAACTAAAAAGTTGAAAATAATTTTAAAATCCCTACAAAGTAGTATTTTGGAAAAAGCGTGGTCCGCTTTGTGCCATAATTTTCGTATATCGAGCGCTCGACGCTTTTCCCACATAATGCTAGTTTCTTTACCACGCTTTCATTAGCTTTACTTGTACATAAATTCATATGTATTTTTGCTTGTTTGTATGTAACTCTACTTCAGTCTACCCGATAGTGGCATATGACTGTCACAAAAACCTTGAAATGTGCTTTCAATATGGATGTCAAACGATAGGAGGTTGCATTTGGACTTCAATATATATATCGATTACTCAGTTATCGGTCATAATGCCTACAATCTGGGTATCAAACAAACGGGAAGTTCTACAGGTTTCTATTGGACTTTGGAATATTTCGATATATTTATTGATAACTGAGTTATCGGTCAAAATGAGGTTGTCCAATAATATTCAAAATTGCCTACAATATGGGTATCAAACGAAAGTGGAGGCCCAGAGGTTTCGTTTGCAGTGCGGTATATTTCGATATATTTATCGATTACTTCATAACACATTTAACTAAAAAGTAAAAATAAATATAGTTTAAAAAGTGAAAACACGCGCTTTTAAAGAATATTGCACTAAAAAGGTAAAAATAATTTAAATAAAAAACGAAGATTATGGAACAAAGCGGACCACGCTTTTTCCAAAATACTACTGTGTAGGGGTTTTAAAATTATTTTCAACTTTTTAGTTCAATACTCTCTAAAAGCGTGAGTTTTAGTTTTTTTAAACTATATTTATTATATTATAATTTTACAACAAGACAATAGTTTTAGGATGTTGTGAGGAAGATTAAATGTATAGGACTTATTTCTATGGAAAGTAGTGTATTTTTGATATTTGAGTAGAAAATAGAATTTTGTATTTCGAATTGAATATTTCAAATTGAGTCTGTACAAACATGAATGGCTTACTATTATTTTGTGAAACGTTCTAGAACATGAACAAGATGTATAAATACGCATTCAGGCCTACACAGAGCCAAAAATGCCTAATAAAATTAATAAGATTGTCTTTATGAGCGGTTTTTGGGCTCAGGGGTAGTCGAAACGACGGAAACGAATTTCATCTTCTTTCTTTTCGATTCCTTTTTATATGTGTTATTAATAAGAAAATCTTTTCAAGACTTCCTTAAAAATATGAAAAATAAAAAAATAGAATAAAAAAATATTTTTAATTTAAAATGTTTTTTAAAATGAACTAAAAACTGGAAAATAATTTCCCCTCTGGCTCTGCATTTGTGAGTGGGAATTCTTATAGGTATTAAATAGTACTTGGAGTTTGAAACGTATAAAAACATTGGCGCACGCTAAAGATGGTTCACATTAATTTCTAACAATCTTATTACCGATATGGGGTGAATATGCCAGTAACCGGACACTTAACTTTTTTTTTGTGTTTCTACTCTTCCATGAGACGTTCCTCCAGTGATATTATGAAAACATCATTTTGTAAGTGACAATTGACTAATTCTGAATCTGATAAAATCAACTATTTACATAGAAAAGTCTTTATTTTTTTGTAAAAATTATCGATTTAAAACAAGTCAGAATTTGCCAGTATCCGGACAGTTTTTCCAAAAACCGGACAATACAAACCCAGTTACCGGACACTTACTATCCATAATAAAAATAACTGTTTTATAACGTAAGTTTTATTTTAATTCAATATTTAAATAAAATAAATTAGTAAAACTAAACTGAAGGAAAGTTTGACGTCGGGAAGCTGCGCACGACACAGACAGCTGATAATTTCTTCACTCGACTCTTACACCTGCTATCGGAGGACAATCCGATGTAACCGAGCAATGGAAGCATATCTCTCACTTATAACGTACCGCCGCGAAGAGACCACTATAGGGTTTCAGCGAGCCTGCCAGAACAACTGGTGCGATGAGGAATGCAGCACTGCCTCGGACAAAAAGGATGCTGCATACAGGGAGACGTTGCGAACGGGCCCAACCCGCAGTGTATGGTAACGCTATTCAGAAAAAAGAAACGTGATGCCGAAAGGTGTGAGTGTAAGATGCTGGAATAATGCCCGAAAATTCTATGAAAAGATCCGGCGGATGGCGGAATAATGGCGACCTAACAACCGACGTACAGAGTATACTTAAATTATGGAGAAGCACTTCTCCTCACTGTTAAATTGCTAGGGAGACGTCGAACCCGATACCCCCATCCCTGATGATGGAAAAGCCGTCCCACCACCTGACTATGATGAAGTCAGAGTAGCTATATCCCGGCTTAAAGATAACAAAGTGTCTGGAAAAGACGGACTACCCGCTGAGGTGTTCAAACACGGAGGCGAAGAGCTGGTAAAAAGCATAATTTAATCTGACCCTGGTGCCAACCCGCATCTGTTACTCTCGCCGAACTACCTGGAAACTCCGGAGCAACGCTGAGAAGAATGTTGCCGAGTTCTTTTCGCACGTAACGCCACCGGTCCTTGGGGATGGCCAGACGGTCATTGCCTCGGTCAAGGACGCCTATAAGGATCCTGTCCTTGGTTACCTCAGCAAAGCTTAGTTTGCCCGCTCCAGGGGCATTCTGATGCGCTTGGGAGGGGGATTTAACTCCAGGCCCGATCTCTGGCGCTTGAAAGGGTTAACTTTTAACCTCTTTGGCATGTAAGAATTTTGGAAATCCGGTATCACAGCGTTCGCTAGCTCTACCGACTTACTGGAATTCGGCGACAGCGATTCCTGCGGTACCCCTTCATACCTCTTCAGGATCTTTGCCGCCAATCTTTTCTCGTGGTATGTGAAGCGGCGGGGAGATGTCTCCCGGGAGTGCGGACCCGTAGTTGCCATCGCGGTCGCTCTCCTTGTCGAAATCTCAGTTGCAGCTTCCTTCTCCTTCGAAACTCCGGGGCCAGGTCGTGAGACCGCTGCCACAGACGTAAAGATAAGATAAATTCATCGATAACTGAGTTATCGGTCAAAATATGATTGCCCAAAAACCTAAAAAATTCCCTACAATATGGGTATCAAACGAAAGGTGAAGGTCCCAGGTTTCGATTGGACATCGATAAATTTATCGGTAACTGTGTTATGGGCCAAAATATGATTGCCCAAAAACCTAAAAATTTCGCTACAATATGGGTATCAAACGAAAGGTGAAGGCCCCAGGTTTCATTTGGACATCGACATATTTCGATAAATTTATCGATAACTGAGTTATTGTCAAAATGTGAGGCCAAATACCTTAAAATTTCCTAACAATATGGGTATCAAACGAAAGTGGAAGTCCAGAGGTTTCGTTTGGTCTGCTGTATTTTTATACCCAGCTGTACTTGTACACAGGGTATTATAACTTTGTTAGGATAACGGTTGGTTGTACAGGTATAAAGGAATCGAGATAGATATAGACTTCCATATATCAATATGATCAGGATCGAAAAAAAATTTGATTGAGCCATGTCCGTCCGTCCGTCCGTCCGTCCGTCTGTCCGTTAACACGATAACTTGAGCAAATAATGAGATATCTTCACCAAATTTGGCATGCGTACTTATTTGGGTTCAGAATAGATTGCTATTGAAAATGGGTAAAATCGGACCATAACCACGCCCCTTTTTTGATATCGAAAATTTCGAAAAACGTATAAAATGGGTTAATTCAATATTAGAAGCAGCTACAATGATAAAATTTGCAATATGTATTTATTTAGATGTTCTAAGGCCGATTTTATAAAAAATTTTGAAAAGGGGGCGTGGTACCGCCCACGTATATTTGAAGAAATTTTAAAATTTTGACTCTTAATAACTTCAGAACAGTTTATGCTAGTATAACGAAATTTCGTAGAGGACATACTATTGTTGTGGTAAATTCAGCTATAGAAAATAAACGAAATCGCTTCGCGACCACGCCTACTTTTTCATAAAAGTTATATTGAAAGGAGGTGGAAATATTGAAAAGTCCATATCTAATTAACTGATTTCGCTATAATAATATAATTTGGTACATACATCAACTTTCATATTCGTTACATAATTTTTTCAAAATTTTGGAAAGTGGGCGTGGCACCGCCCACTTATGAGTCAAGCAATTTTTAAATTCGACTGCTAACAACTTCAGAACGGTGTGAGATAGATTTACGAAACTAGGTATACAAAACAAAGAATAACAGCATTTTATGTGCACAGCTGGGTATGTAATGTTCGGTTTCACCCGAACTTAGACTTCCTTACTTGTTCGATATATTTATCGATAATTTCATAGGACATTTGCCTAAAAATTAAAAATAAATATAGTTTAAAAAAACTTAAACTCACGATTTTAGAGAGTATTGAACTAAAAAGTTGAAAATAATTTTAAAATCCCTACAAAGTAGTATTTTGGAAAAAGCGTGGTCCGCTTTGTGCCATAATTTTCGTATATCGAGCGCTCGACGCTTTTCCCACATAATGCTAGTTTCTTTACCACGCTTTCATTAGCTTTACTTGTACATAAATTCATATGTATTTTTGCTTGTTTGTATGTAACTCTACTTCAGTCTACCCGATAGTGGCATATGACTGTCACAAAAACCTTGAAATGTGCTTTCAATATGGATGTCAAACGATAGGAGGTTGCATTTGGACTTCAATATATATATCGATTACTCAGTTATCGGTCATAATGCCTACAATCTGGGTATCAAACAAAAGGGAAGTTCTACAGGTTTCTATTGGACTTTGGAATATTTCGATATATTTATCGATAACTGAGTTATCGGTCAAAATGAGGTTGTCCAATAATATTCAAAATTGCCTACAATATGGGTATCAAACGAAAGTGGAGGCCCAGAGGTTTCGTTTGCAGTGCGGTATATTTCGATATATTTATCGATTACTTCATAACACATTTAACTAAAAAGTAAAAATAAATATAGTTTAAAAAGTGAAAACACGCGCTTTTAAAGAATATTGCACTAAAAAGGTAAAAATAATTTAAATAAAAAACGAAGATTATGGAACAAAGCGGACCACGCTTTTTCCAAAATACTACTGTGTAGGGGTTTTAAAATTATTTTCAACTTTTTAGTTCAATACTCTCTAAAAGCGTGAGTTTTAGTTTTTTTAAACTATATTTATTATATTATAATTTTACAACAAGACAATAGTTTTAGGATGTTGTGAGGAAGATTAAATGTATAGGACTTATTTCTATGGAAAGTAGTGTATTTTTGATATTTGAGTAGAAAATAGAATTTTGTATTTCGAATTGAATATTTCAAATTGAGTCTGTACAAACATGAATGGCTTACTATTATTTTGTGAAACGTTCTAGAACATGAACAAGATGTATAAATACGCATTCAGGCCTACACAGAGCCAAAAATGCCTAATAAAATTAATAAGATTGTCTTTATGAGCGGTTTTTGGGCTCAGGGGTAGTCGAAACGACGGAAACGAATTTCATCTTCTTTCTTTTCGATTCCTTTTTATATGTGTTATTAATAAGAAAATCTTTTCAAGACTTCCTTAAAAATATGAAAAATAAAAAAATAGAATAAAAAAATATTTTTAATTTAAAATGTTTTTTAAAATGAACTAAAAACTGGAAAATAATTTCCCCTCTGGCTCTGCATTTGTGAGTGGGAATTCTTATAGGTATTAAATAGTACTTGGAGTTTGAAATGTATAAAAACATTGGCGCACGCTAAAGATGGTTCACATTAATTTCTAACAATCTTATTACCGATATGGGGTGAATATGCCAGTAACCGGACACTTAACTTTTTTTTTGTGTTTCTACTCTTCCATGAGACGTTCCTCCAGTGATATTATAAAAACATCATTTTGTAAGTGACAATTGACTAATTCTGAATCTGATAAAATCAACTATTTACATAGAAAAGTCTTTATTTTTTTGTAAAAATTATCGATTTAAAACAAGTCAGAATTTGCCAGTATCCGGACAGTTTTTCCAAAAACCGGACAATACAAACCCAGTTACCGGACACTTACTATCCATAATAAAAATAACTGTTTATAACGTAAGTTTTATTTTAATTCAATATTTAAATAAAATAAATTAGTAAAACTAAACTGAAGGAAAGTTTGACGTCGGGAAGCTGCGCACGACACAGACAGCTGATAATTTCTTCACTCGACTCTTACACCTGCTATCGGAGGACAATCCGATGTAACCGAGCAATGGAAGCATATCTCTCACTTATAACGTACCGCCGCGAAGAGACCACTATAGGGTTTCAGCGAGCCTGCCAGAACAACTGGTGCGATGAGGAATGCAGCACTGCCTCGGACAAAAAGGACGCTGCATACAGGGAGACGTTGCGAACGGGCCCAACCCGCAGTGTATGGTAACGCTATTCAGAAAAAAGAAACGTGATGCCGAAAGGTGTGAGTGTAAGATGCTGGAATAATGCCCGAAAATTCTATGAAAAGATCCGGCGGATGGCGGAATAATGGCGACCTAACAACCGACGTACAGAGTATACTTAAATTATGGAGAAGCACTTCTCCTCACTGTTAAATTGCTAGGGAGACGTCGAACCCGATACCCCCATCCCTGATGATGGAAAAGCCGTCCCACCACCTGACTATGATGAAGTCAGAGTAGCTATATCCCGGCTTAAAGATAACAAAGTGTCTGGAAAAGACGGACTACCCGCTGAGGTGTTCAAACACGGAGGCGAAGAGCTGGTAAAAAGCATGCATCAGCTCTTAAATGCCTCCGGATTGGAATTTAAGTATGCTATGCCCAATCCACAAGAAAGGCGATCCCGCTAACCGCATCAACTATCATATTATGTTCTTTCTAGCGTATTGTGTGAAAGACTGAAGCCCATCGTAGACAAGCTGATTGGACCTTTACAGTGTGGATTTGGACCTGGTAAGTCAACCATTGACCAGATCTTCACGATCCGCCAAATCGAGAAGACCCACGATAAAAGAATCGACACACACCATCTCTTTGTCGATTTCAAAGCCGCTTTTGACAGTGCAAAAAGAAGTTGCCTGTATGCCGCAATGTGTGAATTTGACTTCCCTGCACAGCTTACCTATACGGCTTTGTCGAATGACTTTGAGCAATACCAATAGCTCTGTTAGAATCGGGAAGGACCTCAAGTGAAAAAAATTTCCGAAACCGTTCCATTTAAACGATCAAGGATTGTTGACTTTGGGATGTCATGGGCCGTTGCTGCTTTCCGAATACTCATCTTTTTTGTCAGAGACCTGTCTTCTCCTCTTTTCAGTAGATTCTTTCGATTTTTGTTGACTCATTCTACAATTAATTTAAAAAAAATAAAAAATTTTCAATATCTGCTAAAGTAACATAACAGCCGCCCGGATACTAGAAAAGTGGGATATTAAGTGATTTCTAGTAACCGGACACTTTGTCCGGATATTAGAAATACTCATATTTTCATTCCACCAGGGTAGTTATGCCAGTAACCGGACACCCCCCAATAACCGGACACTTTTGACTTTTAACGTTTGAAATAAGCAAATCGTTGACTTGATCGAAAATTCAAAAACAACAATGGAAGCAGCCATTCATTTATAACGGTTTTGCAATTTTACTTTTAGCGTTTTTCTCAGAAACATCTTTGCTGTTTCTCTTTTAGTCTGCGCGTTTGAAGTGAAGTGTGAAGACGTACGGTTTTGCTAATTTTTTACTAGTGACACTTTATTTTGTCAGGTAAGTTTTTATCAATAATTTTATGACAAAAGTGGTGCAAAAGACTTTTATGTTGCTAATAATTGATCAAATTTAGCAAAATAACTCGAAAATCGGTGATCATGTTTATATTTTTGTTTAAATGCACCTGTCCGGATACTGGAATGAAAATATGAGTGTTTTCCAATATCCGGACAAAGTGTCCGGTTACTAGAAATCAATTAATATCCCACTTTTCTAGTATCCGGACGGCTGTTATGTTACTTTAGCAGATATTTAATATTTTTTATTTTTTTTAATTAATTGTAGAATGAGTCCACAAAAATCGAAAGAATCTACTGAAATGAGGAGGAGACAGGTCTCGGACAAAGAAGATGAGTATTCGCAAAGCAGCAATGCCCATGACATCCCAAAGTCAACAATCCTTGATCGTTTAAATGGAAAGATTTCGGAAAATTGTTTCACTTGAGGTCCTTCCCGATTCTGACAGAGCTATTGGTATTGCTCAAAGTCATTCGGCAAAGCCGTATAGGTAAGCATACAGGCAACTTCTTTTTGCACCGTCAAAAGCGGCTTTGAAATCGCCAAAGAGATGGTGTGTGTCGATTCTTTTATCTTGGGTCTTCTCGATTTGGCGGATCGTGAAGATCTGGTCAATGGTTGACTTACCAGGTCTAAAGCCACACTGATAAGGTCCAATCAGCTTGTCTACGATGGGCTTCAGTCTTTCACACAATACGCTAGAAAGAACATAATATGATAGTTGATGCGGTTAGCGGGATCGCCTTTCTTGTGGATTGGGCATAGCAGACTCAAATTCCAATCCGGAGGCATCCACTCGTCTGACCATATTCTGCATAAGAGCTGATGCATGCTTTTTACCAGCTCTACGCCTCCGTGTTTGAACACTTCAGCGGGTAGTCCGTCTTTTCCAGACGCTTTGTTATCTTTAAGCCGGGATATAGCTACTCTGACTTCATCATAGTCAGGTGGTGGGACGACTTTTCCATCATCAGGGATTGGGGTATCGGGTTCGACGTCTCCCTAGCAATTTAGCAGTGAGGAGAAGTGCTCCCTCCATAATTTAAGTACACTCTGTACATCGGTTTTTAGGCCGCCATTATTCCGCCATCCGCCGGAGCTTTTCATAGAATTTTCGGGCATTATTCCAGCATCTCACACTCACACCTTTCGGCATCACGTTTCTTTTTTCTGAATAGGCGTCTCTCTTTCTTCTTTGCTTCACGATAGCGTTAACATGCACTGCGGGTTGGGCCCGTTCGCAACGTCTCCCTGTATGTAGCGTCCTTTTTGTCCGAGGCAGTGCTGCATTCCTCATCGCACCAGTTGTTCTGGCAGGCTCGCTGAAACCCTATAGTGGTCTCTTCGCGGTGGTACGTTATAAGTGAGAGATATGCTTCCAGTGCTCGGTTACATCGTTAGTTGGAGGATTGTCCTCAGATAGCAGGTGTAAGAGTCGAGTGAAGAAATTATTAGCTGTCTGTGTCGTGCGCAGCTTCCCGACGTCAAACTTTCCTTCAGTTTGGTTTTACTTATTTATTTTATTTAAATATTGAATTAAAATAAAATTTACGTTATAAAACAATTATTTTTATTATGGATAGTAAGTGTCCGGTAACTGGGTAAATCGATAATATTTACAAAAAAATGAAGACTTTTCTATGTAAATAGTTGATTTTATCAGATTCAGAATTAGTCAATTGTCACTTATAAAATGATGTTTTTATAATATCACTAGAGGAACGTCTCATGGAAGAGTAGAAACACAAAAAAAAGTTAAGTGTCCGGTTACTGGCATATTCACCCTACCCGGACAGATGCATTTAAACAAAAATATAAACATAATCACCGATTTTTGAGTTATTTTGCTAAATTTGATCAATTATTAGCAACATAAAAGTCATTTGCACCACTTTTGTCGTAAAATTATTAATAAAAACTTACCTGACAAAATAAAGTGTCACTAGTAAAAAATTAGCAAAACCGTACGTCTTCACACTTCACCATTGTATACCTTATATAGTAGCGCAACTCGCAAAAAACACACCAATACACACGCCCAGCATATTCCACATAAGCACAGAAAAATATTTTCTCAAACGCTTGGTAAATAATGAGGGCCACTAATGTACCACGATTTGGACAAAATTTATTTTAGGGAATGGTAGAGGGGGTCGTATGTATAAAAACTGTGAAGGTAGAAACTGCCGGACATTTATAATATAATTTTTATATTTAATTATACCTCAAGTTAATACTCATTTAGCAAAAATGTTGATCTGCTACTGGTAGTTTATCGCTAAATCGAAAATTAATTGATTGATTAATTGATATTTAGTTTTCAAAAAGTGAGAATTGACGTTGAAGGTTTCATCGCAAATGCGTCTCAGGTTGATATCAAACAAAATTGCTTATTGGGCTTCATACTATTCCTTCATTCCATTTCATTTGGAGTCACTCAGCCAGTGCCTTCCACTCAAATTCGCAAGAAGAAGAAAATAAGTTGCCAAACTATAGTAGGGATAAACAATGCACTTCACTTCAAACGCGCAGACTAAAAGAGAAACAGCAAAGATGTTTCTGAGAAAAACGCTAAAAGTAAAATTGCAAAACCGTTATAAATGAATGGCTGCTTCCATTGTTGTTTTTGAATTTTCGATTTAAAGTCAAAAGTGTCCGGTTATTGGGGGGTGTCCGGTTACTGGCATAACTATCCTGAGCTTTTCTAAAAAAAAAACATCTTTTCACGATATAGCAAGCGCCAAATGTTTTTATACATTTCAATCTCCAAGTACTATTTAATACCTACACTGAACCAAAAAAGTACATATTTTCTACGAAAAAGTACGTATATTTTAAGAATTTTTTTTTTCATTAAAAGCTCTCCAAAGAACGTTTTCATACAATTTAAGAACAAAAATTCGTAAATATTCATGTCAAACAAAATTTGTACAATAATTCTTCGAATCAATGAACCCATTCTTAGAATGTACGAACACATTCTTAGAATAGAAATGTCGATCCATTCTTAAATTATACGAACTCATTCTTAGAATGTATGTTCAAATTCTTAAATTGTACGAACCGATTCGTAGAATATGTAATCCATTCATAAATTATACGAACTCATTCGTAGAACATATGAATCCGTTCTTAAATTTTACGAACTTATTCCTAAAACTTCAAAAAATTAAAATTTACTAAAATGCAATTTTATTATAATTTTTATTTATTATTTACAAAAAGTGGAATTTAGGATAATAAATAATATAATGATTATTGATAAAATAATATACATAAACTTAACCGCAATCTTCCCGGATGTGTTAGGTAAACGTTTTGCATGAATAGCGCACAAGCTGGTATCTTCGAAAGTCCCACCTCAGATGCTTCTTGCAAAGCACCAATAGCAGCAGATTGGAAAAGTAAATCAGTTTTGAAATCTTAAGCGATTTCACGAACTAAACGCTGGAACGGATGGGCAATTCAGTTGACTTCTGATAACGGCTAATTTCTCGCAAAGCTTCTGTAGGTACCAGGGCGATAACGACGGGGCTTCTTCACACCACTGGTGGAGGTGGAGGGAGCCGATTTACGAGCTGCCTTTGTTGCAAGTTGCTTAAGCTAGGCCTTTCCACCGGTTGAGTTTTTGTTTTGTTTTTTTCAATTATTTGGTATATTTTGCTTATGTTTCTCGAATTTTTATTATTGTTTTTTAAATTACAATTTTATTTGTCACGCACGTCTGGCTTTGTCAACGTTTGATTGAACAATATAAGAAAAGTTCTTACATTTCGTGAAAAAGTTCTTAAATTTTAAGAAAAATATTCTTAGATTGTATGGACACTTTTATACGTACGTAATTTCTTAAAATTTAAGAACAAATTCTTAACATTTAAGAAAAAATTCAGCTAAAACAATTAATGAATGTTAGTTCTTATATTTTAAGAACGAAGTTCTGACATTAATAAAATTTATTGTATTTTTTAATATATAATAAGAAACTTTTCTTAAATTATATGTAATTTTTCTTAGATTCCAAGAAAAAATCAGCGTGAACTTTTATGAAACTTTGTTCGTAAAAAACATGTACGTTTTTGGTTCAGTGTATTAGAATTCCCACTCACAAATGTTCCAGATAAGCTTTACCTGGTGAAGAATTTATGTAGGCAGAGGGGAAATTATTTTCCAGTTTTTAGTTCATTTTAAAAACTTTTTAAATTAAAAATATTTTTTTATTCTATTTTTTATTTTATACTTTTTAGTTGTGTGTCTTTGAAAATTTCTAAGATTGTAATTGGATATTCTGTGTCATATTAGTGGTACTCATGTAACCATATAACTTAACGAAAGCGTAAATATATACATTTAACAGCTCAGTTAGATGAACGATATATATAAATTTATGTGAACACTTTTTATTTTGAAATTCCCATTAATTTAACGCATTATAGCATGCGCATTGTAGCATGTATACGAAATATTCAGATAGCAATAAGGAAGATAGGCCGATAAATGGGACTTTTGCAATTAAAGCAATATTTTGGTTTTTTTTTGTATAATGCATTGTCAGCGAAACCTAAACGATGGTGAAAATTTCAAAACCTCAGCTCAATGGGAAGTTAGTTCAAAATCCAAAGCAAAATCTCTGGAAATGAAACTTTTCAAATATCTCTAACCGTGCGCCACCTATCGGAATTATTTTTTTGTTATATTGCGTGGGGCCAGAAAGCTAAACGACGATGAAAATTTCAAGATTCTACCTCAACGGGAAGTTTGTTGAAAAACAAATTAATCGACACCGAAAACAGACCTTCGCATTTCTTAAATAGAGCGACTCACGCGCCACCTAGCGGGTCCAATTTTTTTTGAACATTTGGAAATTGATTAAGTAATACACACGCTAAATATCAGCTAAGTCGGTCCATAATTAGGATTTTCAGTTTTTATTACCCCGATCTCAGCTCCACCTAGCGGAATTTTTTTTAGGAAAAATTTATTTTCAAAATATAGCGACCCACGCGCCACCTATCGGAATTTTTTTCATAATATTGCATTGTCATCGCGACCTGAAAAAAAAAATAAATTAAAAAATTTATTTTAATAAGATGATCTTATACGGCTGATACATTAGCACAAATTCCGAATTAACTGCGCTTTTGAGAGTTAACTTGAGCATAATCTTCTTTATAAACTCCCAAAAATTAAGAAGATTTGAGCAGTTTTAAAAAATTTACACTGGCAACACTCTGTACATAAATAGACAACAAAGAGGGTAGAAATTTTAATTCTATTTTATTTTGATTTATTTTATTTTATTTTTATATGGGGTGCCATTTTTAGCAAAAAAAAATTCGGGACAATCCCGGAATTGAAATTTCAAATCCCGAAAATCCCGGAAATTGGATTCCCTAGTAGGCAATGTAAGGAAGAGTGCGGTGAGATGGCTTGAAGGCAATATAAAAAGGCAACATAAGAAGGTTAAGGCAATACAAGATAAATCTAAAATTGAATCGTAGCTGATAATCTGAAGTTCTCGAAGACAATATAGCTAGGTAGAAGTGGCTGCCGCAAAGGCACACCTAGGCCAGTAATAAAAGGCCCGTTGTGATACCACCAAACACTAGGAAAGTCAATCCCGGGGCCCGGCCATATGGAAAATCCCAGTGCTGTCGGGACTCTCCATATAGCCGAAACCCGGGACTGACACTCCTAACCGACACCGCTACCCCTCCTCGAACCATTTTGATAACTTGATGAAGGCCATCAAGTCCTTTATGTGTAGCTCCGCGACCTGGCTTAAGCTAACCAGGAAGGGAACTCCCAGAGAGCGCCTTCTCGCTCCGCTTAAGGCCGGGCAGTTGCAGATGAGGTGCTCCACCGTTTCCTCTTCCTCATCATCTTTGCAACTCCTGCAGCATCGTCGGTAGGGAACGCCTAGCCTTGCTGCGTGCCTACCAATAAGGCAGTGCCCGGTTAAAACACCTATTAATATGGAGATTTCCTTCCTTTTTAGGGCGTATATGTGTCTAGATCTTTTAAGATCGCATTTTGGCCAGGTTTGCTTGGATATCCGGCACCCTGGGGCTTGTAGCCATCTTTCGTTGGCTTCGCGGAGTGTATGCTCCTTCAGCATTAGCTTGCACGTGGCAAACGGCATACCTATGCGCTCTTTATCTTGAAGAATCTGCTTGGTCGTGCCCTGCCTGGCAAGTTCGTCTGCCCTACAGTTTCCCTCAATGTCCCGGGACCCATGTGAGGTTCACGCGGTTCTGTTGGGCCATCTCTTGAAGAGATCGACGACAGCTGAGCGTCAGTTCAGAGTTGAACGAGTAAGAGCCAAGGGATTTGATGGCCGCTTGGCTGTCGCTGAGAATACAGATATCCTGTCCGATGGTACGTTCACCTATCCAAGTCACGGCGTCCATGATTGCAGAAACTTCAGCCTGGAAGACGCTGCAGTGATCAGGTAGTCTAAAGGAGAGTTCTAGGTCCAAATCCCTTGAGTAAACCCCTCCTCCGACTCTGCCGTCTAACTTCGAGCCGTCGGTGTATATACAAGTGCCGCCATTAGTAGCGGGACACCGATCTATGTTCTCCCAGTCTTCCCTGCTGGGAATGTTTATTCTAAAACAACAATCTCCGACTGTTGTGGTCGCACACCGATCTGTGCTCAGAGGGAGAAAGCTGTAAGATCTTAGAATACAGGAGTGTCCAATAGTGCTTGCGCCCCAGACGGACGTTTCCCTTAGACGCACAGCCGATGCTGCTGCTGCCCGGTACCCTTCCAGATCGAGTGGCAAAAAGCCAAGAATGGCCTGGAGAGCTTCATTGGGCGTTGTTCTTAACGCCCCGCTTATACAGATCATGCGCGATCTGTGGACTTTTCCTAACAGATTTAGGTTTGTTGCCTTTCCCAGCGCAGGCCACCATACCACGACTCCATACAGCATAATTGGCTGGATTATCGCAGTGTAGATCCATCTGCAAATATTGGGGCTGAGCCCCCATTTTTTGCCAATGGCTCTTTTACACGTGTAAAGTGCAATGCACGCTTTCTTCTGGCGCTGGATGACATTCTCCTTCCAGTTAAGCTTTCTATCTAGAACTGTGCCTAGGAATTTGGCTTTGTCAGCTAAGTTCAGGCGCACGCCATCTAGTTCTGGTAGGTTCAGCGGTGGTATCTTGTACCGCCTGGTATAAAGGACAAGCTCCACCTTTCCCGGGTTGATGCTAAGTCCGCAGCGAGAGGACCATGAAGAAACTTCTCGCAGTGCTACTTGCATCAAGTCACACAGGGTTTGTGGGAATTTGCCCCTATATGCAATAGCTAAATCGTCTGCATATGCCACTATCTTCCCGCCCCCCCACCTTGTGTCTCGTAGCAGCGAGTTTACGGTGAGGTTCCATAGGAGCGGGGAGAGAACACCACCCTGAGGCGTTCCTCTTGTGACATAGCGTGAAAGATCAACTGTTCCCAGTGAAGAAACTATTTTCCTTCCCTTTAGTAGTTGATCAATTAGTCCAATAAGAGACCTATTTATGCCCAGGTTTGTTAAAGCAGTGTTAATAGCCTCCGGCCTTATATTGTTGAAAGCCCCTTCGATGTCCAGAAAGGCCACGAGACAGTACTCCTTTTCGTGCAATGATTTTTCAACAATAGAGACTAGGCTGTGGAGCGCAGTTTCCGTTGATTTACCTTTGGTGTAGGCATGTTGATAGCTAGAAATAAGGTTGCTATCAATAGTAGAGGAGAGATAATCGCTAATTATCCTCTCGAAGGTTTTAAGTGCAAAAGACGAGAGACTGATCGGTCTGTAGTCTTTAGGCTCATAGTGTGAGGCCTTCCCAGCCTTTGGAATAAAGACTACCGTGGCGCTTCTCCAGGAGCACGGAATGTAATTAAGAGCCAGGCAGGCTGAATAGAGAACTACCAGCCATTTAGCTGATATTTCCAGCGTGTTTATAAGTTGTGCGGGGAAAATCCCGTCTGGCCCAGCTGCCTTGAACGGCTCAAAGCTTTTGATTGCCCACCTTACCCTTTCCTCCGTAATGGGTATGTTTACCGCCAGGTTTGTTGCAGATGCTACAGGTGCATCATACAAGTTCCTCGGAAAGTGTGTGTTCAGGAGCAGCTCCAGGGTTTCCCCTTCCGTGCTGGTCCAAGATCCGTCAGGCTTCCGTAAATAGCTAATGGCTGTTTGAGTTTTTGATAGCACTCGTCTAAGTCTCGCTGTATCATCGACTTTTTCGACCCCGGTGCAGAAATTTCTCCACGAAGTTCTCTTCGCTTGCCTTAGAGCCATTTTATAGGCCCTCAGTTTAGCTTTATATTCGAGCCATTCAGGCTCCGTACCGATGCTCTTGACCTTGTTAAATTGCTTCCTGCATGATATACGGAACGAATCCAGGTCGTAAGACCACCAGTGGGGTCTATGTTTGCCGCGTGGTTTTGGTACTGGACAAGCCTGCTCTAGGGCATTTGAGAGCGCCGTTGTAAAGGTCGTTACCAGATCATCCAGTTCTCCCACTGATGAGGGGGCTTGTGGAGGTAATACTGGTAGGTCCCTAGCTAATATTTGGTTATGTAGCTGCCAGTTAGTGTTGCGTGGATTTCGTTTCATAACTGGCTGCTCAACAATAAAGTCTAACACAATTTCTATGTACCGATGGTCAGAAAATGAATGCTCATCAAGAACACGCCATTTTCTGACCCACTCATAAGCGCCTTCGCTACAAACAGTGAGGTCTATAACCTCCCTACGAGCTTTAGTTATAAAAGTAGGCTCGTTACCCACGTTACAAACCACCAGGTTAGTTGTTAGTAGGTAGTCAAACAGAGACTCGCCCCTAGCGTTAATATCGGAGCTTCCCCACTGGACGTGATGAGCATTAGCGTCAGCTCCAATAATAAGATGGCCCGTACAGAAATTATCCACCAGATCTTTCACCTCCTTTTGTGGAGGAGGTTCTTCGGCGTCATAGGGCATATAGACCGACGCCATCGTTAGGCTGGTGCTGCCGACTGTTAAGCTGGCAGCTGTAACGTCACCATTTGAGTAGTTGGGTAAAAGAAAGGTGTTTAGCTCAGACTTTACCAAAATACAGGTTCTGACCTTGCCCTCATCATTGGCTTGGATGAGCTTGTACCCCTTAGTCCCCAATCCACAGATCCTAGAGCTATTGACCCAGGGCTCTTGGATAAGGACCACGTCTACGTCGCCTTTAGAAAGACGACTGCTTAAAACAGCCGAGGCTGCTTTAGATTTGTGCAGATTTATCTGAAGCACCACCAACATGAGAGAGCTCAGACATCCCTGCCGCCAGCGTGTCGTCGAGGTCTGGCCTGTTCCGGGGGCTGTCTCTCAACGAGGAGTTGTTCAGAGCACCTGCACGATTTGGCGTGGCGGGAACCCTGCTGTCTGAAGCAGCATCAACGTTAGTGTGCTCAGGTTTAGCCACGATCGTGACGTCGAGGCCTTCTTCGTCAAGCAGGCTTTCTTCTATCGCCGAGTTGTTCGCAGCACCATCGCAATTTGACGTGGCGGATAACATACTTTCCGCGTCGGACTCCTCTGCTTCCCCTTCCGATGCCTCTATCTCCGAGTCCTCCGGAGCGTCCGGAATAGCAGCGCGCTGTGCATCGCCACGGTATACGTGGATCACGATCTGACCCAAGCCGTAATGCACTCGTCCGTTGCACCGTTTAAGGGGCTCGAGCGCCTCCTTATTCAGAGTGATAACCACCTGTCTATTGGGCCCAACCACATCATCGACCAGATTGACGCCCCAATCCTGCGTCGGGAGAGACGGATTCCAGACCTGCAGCATCTCAAGAATATTCTCGGGTTCTGCAGAGACGGCAGGAATCCATGCCCTTGCCCTTGGCCGAGCAGGAATGTCCTTCCAGTCGACGACATCTAGTCTTGCCCCTGGGTAGACTTCACCCAGTCTTGCAACTGCTGCCTTATACAGTGCGACAGTTCTTGCATCCTCGCACGCGAATATTTTGATCTGACCTTGGTGCCAGCCCGCGTCAGTACCTCGCGGCGGACTACCCGGAGACTCACGCATTAAGTGGAGGAGGGCCCTGCCCATTTCATTCCGGACATACAGCCACTGGTCTTTGGGGATGGACCAACGGTCGTTACCTCGGTCAATGAAACCTATAAGGATTCTGTCCTTGGTTACTTCAGCAAAGCTGAGTTTTCCCACTACGGGGTTGACCTGATGCCGCTTCGGATGGGGGTCTACCTCTCCGTCCGATCTCTGGCGTTTGAAAGGATTACCGTTCACCCTCTTAGGCACATAGGGCCTCTGGAAATTTGGTATCAGAGCTTTCGCTTCCTCCACCATCTTCCTTTCTTCCGGCGACAGCTTCTCCTGCGATGCTCCCTCATATTTTTTAAGGATCCTTGCGGCCTTTCTTTTATCCCAGTACGCAAAGCGTCGGGGAGATGCCTCTTTGGAGGGATTCAGACTCGTAGTTGCCATCGCGGTCTCTCCCTTTGCGGCGTCGTCCTTCTCTTTCGAAACTCTGAAACCAGGTCGTGAGACCATTGCCCCAGATGTGAAGAGATTGGGTTTCGTACCAGCGCTTGATGGAAGTTTAGCTTCCGCCGTTTTCTGCTTGACTGCGTAGGCAGCCGCACTGCTGCTTGCTCCCATCAAGTCACTCTTACTTGATAGCAGTTTGGGGGATGACTGACCCGTAGTTTCCATCGCTGTCGGCCTCCCAGTTAACTTTGAGGCGGAGTTTGTCCTCCGGCGTTGTGTTTTCGCTTGCTCCAGCATAGTTCTTCTCTGCTGCGGAGTAAACGAAGTCGTTAATTGCTTTGTATTTTGTGTGTTCTTCATCTTGTTCGTACGACCCCTCGCCGGACAAGGCCAGCTTAGGGTCAAGGGTAGTGTAAGGGGAAGTGTGTCGTCCGCCGCGGCAGAGCCCCATACCGCGGTAAGACCATAGTTACTCCCTGAGGCGGCCCGGTATCAGTGAGGCTCCGTTCGACTACAGCCACGATTTGCCTCCCGGCTGCAAACGTCCAATGGGCACGGTATCGCATAACACCCTGGATTGGGAGGGAAAAGTTTTGCACATTTATATAGCGAGCCGCTTGCTTCAAGACAGACGCCCGCTTACAGCCGCACCTCTTGGTGTACAGACGCTGCGAAAAAGACCCCGGTGAGCCCTTAAACCAAGTATGTCAGAGTGGCCCCCCCGGGGCTCCCTCTCTTTCTGCCGCGAGCCTAGGTAGCTCAACGTTGCCCAGAGTGCACGAACGAGGACGCAAGAGTCGGGATTGAGCGCGGTCACTCAGCAACCACACCCCATTACACTCCGAAGACAATATAAGAACTCTGAAATATAATTTTTATTTTTTTTTTATTTGAAATATTAAAAAGAATATCTTCTCAATAATATGTCATTTCATTTTGAAAACATTAATAAGTCAAATCTTCTTGTTAGGAACCCTAAGAAATCAATTCGTTTTCTGGAAGATTTCTCTTTGAAAACATTAATAAGTCAAATCTTCTTGTTGGGAACCCTAAGAAATCACGTTTTCTGCAAGATTTTTCTTTGAAAACATTAATAAGTCAAATCTTCTTGCAAGGAACCCTAAGAAATCAGTTCGTTTTTTGCAAGATTTCCCTTTGTAAACATTAATAACATTTTTCTCTTCAAATATAAAAAGAACTTCTTCTTGAAGAAAGTCCATAGAGATATCATATGACTTGAATTTTCTGAAGTGAGCCACTTTTTTTTCGAAATTGTACTATCTTTCTGAAACTTTTTTGTATGGTTCACAACAACAAGAAAAAAAACGTTTGGGCCAATTTTTCGAAATTCGAATTATTTTCAAAGTTATAGCTATCAACACTTTTCGAAATTCCTCACTTTTTGATGAATTTCTCACGATTGGTTAAACCGATTTTGCTAATTTTTTAAATATATATAAAAGATGGTATCTTCTTCCAAACGACGATTAAAGTTTTTGCAAAAAAAATTTTTTTGCAAACATTTTTCGCAATTTTCAACTTCTCCATCGTGGCCAGATGGCGCTTTTGTATGATGTTGTTGGGCATTCCATTAGTAACTATTAGCAAAAAAAAAATTTTTTGGCACTCTAAGGGAGCGGGAGTTATTTACATTTTTTTACAGACTAGTTAATTTTTCATGAAATTTTTTTTCTCTACGTACTGTGTACTATGAAGGTAAAAAATGAGTTGAATTTTGTGAAGTGAGCCACTTTTTTTCGAAGTTGTACTATCTTTCTGAAACTTTTTTGTATGGTTCACAACAAGAAAAAAAATACGTTTGGGCCAGTTTTTCGAAATTCGAATTATTTTCAAAGTTATAGCTGTCAACACTTTTCGAAATTCCTCACTTTTTGATGAATTTCTCACGATTGGTTAAACCGATTTTGCTAATTTTTTAAATATATTTAAAAGATGGTATCTTCTACTAAACGACGATTAAAATTGATGCAAAAAAATTTTTTTTGCAAACATTTTTCGCAATTTTTAACTTCTCCATCGTGGGCAGATGGCGCTTTTGTATGATGTTGTTGGGCATTCCATTAGTAACTATTAGCAAAAAAAAATTTTTTTGGCACTTTAAGGGAGCGGGAGTTATTTACATTTTTTTACAGACTAGTTACCTAATTTTTCATGAAATTTTTTTTCTCTACGTACTGTGTACTATGAAGGTAATTTTTCATGAAATTTTTTTTCTCTACGTACTGTGTACTATGAAGGTAAAAAATGTAAATATCTTCCGCTCCCTTAGAGTGGCAAAAAAATTTTTTTTTTTCTAATAGTTACTAATGGAATGCCCAACAACATACAAAAGCGCCATCTGACCACGATGGAGAAGTTGAAAATTGCGAAAAATGTTTGCAAAAAAATTTTTTTTGGAAAAATTTGAATCGTTGTTTGGTAGAAGATGCCATCTTTGATATATATTTAAAAAATTAGCAAAATCGGTTTGCCCAATCAAGAGAAAATCATCAAAAAGTGAGGAATTTCGAAAAGTGTTGATAGCTGGGACATTCCATCGTGACTACTGGGACATTTGACTCGAGAGCTTAGTCAACTTTGACTTAATAAACTGACATTGGGATTTCAATTGCTATGAAATATATATATCGACATGGATAAATATCCAATACAATAAATGCATTAAAAGAATTGGCGAAATAACAACAAATAGCTTTATAACTACTCAGTAAGTGAGTGTGACTCCTGGGAAACCGAAAAATCCCTTTGTTGCACCTTTGTGAGCACGAAAACGAATTTTAGCTTTACAGTTCAACTTTGGTAATGGTACGATCTTTTACAAGAGCGTGCAATTGCTGGCGTATGCCGATGATATTGATATCATTGGCCTTAACAACCGCGCCGTAAGCGCTGCCTTCTCTGGACTGGATAAGGAAGCGAAAAAAGTGGGTCTTGCCGTGAACGAGGACAAGACGAAGTATTTGCTGTCATCAAAGAAAGAATCGGCGCACCTGCGCCTTGGCAGCCATGTCACTGTTGATAGTTACAAATTTGAAACTGTGAGGGACTTCGTCTATTTGGGAACCAGTATCAACACCGAAAATAATATCAGTCTAGAAATCCAGCGGAGAATCACTCTTGCCAACAAGTGCTACTTTGGACTGAGTAGGCAATTGAGAAGTAAAGTCCTCTCTCGAAGAACAAAGATCACGCTCTATAAGTCTCTCATCATACCTGTCCTGATGTATGGCTCAGATTCATGGACAATGTCAAGAGAAGATGAGATGGCCCTTGGAGTATTTGAGAGAAAAGTTCTCCGGAAGATTTATGGTCCTTCCCGTGATGCCAACGGCGAGTATCGAAGGAAATTTAACGATGAGCTGTACGAGCTCTACGCAGATCTGACCATAGTCCAGCGAATTAAAGCCCAAAGACTCCGCTGGCTGGGCCATGTTATGCGAATGGACAAAGAAGCTCCAGCACAGAAGGTTTTCCTATCGTCGCCTGAATTCGGCAGCAGAGGAAGGGGGAGGCCTCGACTGAGATGGAAACAACAGGTGGAGGATGACTTGAACTCCCTTGGGGTTTCCAATTGGCGTCGGTTATCGCTAAAAAGGAATGACTGGCGTGCTTTGATATGCAACGGCCAAAATCGCTTAGGCGGTTAAGCGCCAATAAATGATGATGATGAGTTCAACTTTGAACTACAATTTGTATATGATCGAAAGTACATACTCCATAGTACCATATTCTTTAAAAATAAGATCAGTATTAGCTTTTAGAAACTTTTTACAAAGGTTAAAGACTGTGACTCCTGGGACATTTTCCTGTTTTTTCGTGATACAATTTTTAAGTTTTTTCAGTATTATCGTGAAGTTCCCTAAAAATTTAGCTATGCAACTATTTACCCCTAACCCATGATAATAAAAAGACCTTTATTGTAAAATTCTGTCAGAGCAGTAGGAGTTTATGGCATTTTAAAAATTTGGTACTTTTCCTCTTTTGGGTGGAATGTCCCAGCTATAACTTTGAAAATAATTCGAATTTCGAAAAATTGTTATATATGTATTTTTGTTTAATCGTTGTGAGCCATTTTACCAACTTTCATTAAAATACATGTGAATTATAAGATTTGTTTAAACGAACGAAAAATACAAAGTTAATAAAAAGTAATTAAAATGCAAAAAAATATGAAAGACAATTAACAATTAGGAAATGACTGCTGCTACTTTCGTGATTGCTTTCTAGTATTGTGGCTGCTGCTGATGTCTGCTGTTCGGCTGTTAGTTGCAATCTGCCAAACCTTACATTCTATATATGTCTTGTTTGTAGTTAACAGGGGCAGCGTAGATAATTGTGTAGTGATGCCACCATTTTACACTCGGTCAGCCTGATCATCATCTAACCCAGATGACCACTCGTCCTCTGCGTTCTCAAGGAACCTCCATAATTTAACATTGTCTGCACTTGTCGATGTACGATTAGGCCCCAGGAAATCCGCTGATTTTTCTACGTCGTAGCGGCTGTTTCGTTTAACCTTCACTATTTTGTAAGGCCCGATGTATTTGTTTGCTAGCTTTTTACCAGCTCTGAACTGTGTGTACTTAATTGCAACAAGATCTCCAACCCGATACGTATAACTTGCTTTGCGTTTTTTATCGTACTGTGTTTTGTATATTTCTTGTGCCTTCGATATCTGTGATCTGGCTTCTTTCCTTATGGTGCTACGTTCGTCGTTTAAAGATTGAATACTTTCTTCTCCCAACATCTTAATCAACTCCGCATTCAGCTCGTGTCTCATTTTTATGCGAACAGAACCTCAAATGGTGTGTGTTTAGTTGAATCGTGGACATGCGCGTTGATCGCTTTTTGCACCTGGCCTGTGTGCTGAAACCACTTTTCGGGCTCCGCGGCTGACAATTTTTATAGTATTGATAATATTACCCGGTTTACGCGTTCTATTTGGCCGTTGCCTTTCGCTACACCAGTCGTAACTTCAATATGGTTAATACTGTTGTGTGTACAAAAATCCTTAAACATGTTGGACGTAAACGCAGATCCCTTGTCGCTTACCAGTATTTCTGGACTTCCAAAGATATTTACCCAAGTTTACATGTGTTTTACAACTTCTTTTGCATCAGTCGACTTTGTAGTAAACAGCCAAACAAATTTCGAGAAACCATACACGATCGCAAATACCCTGCAGTCAAATTCCGAACTACTCAGCAAACATACTAGTTCATTGACTAACCATTTTGTGGCTTATGCATACCAGTTCATTGTTGATTAGTTTTAAAACCAGTCAATGCCAAACTACTCAGCGAAAATTCTAGTTCATTGACTATACATTTTGTGGTGTATTTATACTAGTTCATTGCTGGTTAGCTTCAAACCAGTCAAGGTCAAACTACTCAGCAAACAATATAGTTCATTGACTATACATTTTGTGGTGTATTCATACTAGTTCACTTCTGATCACCTTTAAACCAGTCAATGTCGATCTACTCAGCAAACAATATAGTTCACTGACTATACATTTTGTGGTGTATTCATACTAGTTCATTTCTGATCACCTTTAAACCAGTCAATGTCCAACTACTCAGCAAACAATATAGTTCATTGACTATACATTTTGTGGTGTATTTATACTAGTTCATTGCTGATTAGCTTCAAACCAGTCAAGGCCAAACTACCCAGCAAACAATATAGTTCATTGACTATACATTTTGTGGTGTATTCATACTAGTTCATTTCTGATCACCTTTAAACCCGTCAATGTCGAACTACTCAGCAAATAATATAGTTCGTTGACCATACATTTTGTGGTGTATTCATACCAGTTAATTTCTGAATACCTTCAAACTAATCAATTCCACACTACTCAGCAGACACCTAGCTCGTTTACTATACATTTTATGGATGTTTTTATACTAGTTCTTTGCTGATTACCCTTAAACCAATAAATGCCAATCTAATCAGAAAACATACTAGTATACAACTATAATTTGCTGGGCGAAATCATACTAGTCACAAAAATCCTGGTTCGTACTAGTATACAAGTATGTATGAATCTGGGGTTGAAATTATACTACATCTTTTTCAGTTTTTATTTAGAAAGTTTTCTGAATATCAATTGTAATTTTCTGAATGTCAATTGTATTTTTCTGAATATCAAATGGAAATCCTGAATATGAATTGTAATTTTCTAAATATAAGTTGTTACTTTCTGAATATAAACTGAAAAGGTGTAGTCAGAAAAAGCCTAATCTATTTTAGAAAAATAGTAATTAGAAAAATTCCATTTCATACTACATTATTATTATAAGGCCTTATTACACCGCAACCATTAGTACGATCTATTGTAGTACATGGTACTATGCAAACATTATTTGAAATTTTTGGTTTGCTTCTTTTTTCTCTTGTAATTCACAGATGCTTTTTCGTGTTTGGCTAAATACAAATATGATGCTGATGTATATATGATCTAGTATGTCAACTGCTATATTTCTTGTGTACTTATATACACAGAAAAAAGGCACTGGTAAAATCTACAATCTCGTGCTGTTATCCTGAATTTGACCAAATTTTGGTTGTTTGAACGGTATTTTTTGTTGAAGTAACTGTATTCAGATCTTTTATGATCCCTCTAGATCTTTTATAATCCCATTTTGGCCAGGTTTGTTTGGATGTCCGGCACCCTTGGGATTGTTGCTACCTTTCGTTGGCTTGACGGAGTGTGTACTCCAAGCCAACGAAATGTGGCAACAATCCCCAAGGTGCCGGACATCCAAACAAACCTGGCCGAAATGTGATCATAAAAGATCTAGAGGCATTCACGCCCTAAGAAGGAGAGAAATCTCCATATTAATAGGTGTTCTAACTGGGCACTGCCTTATTGGTAGGCACGCAGAAGGTGTGCCCTACCGACGATGCTGTAGGAGCTGCAAAGATGATGAGGAAGAGGAAACGGTGAAGCACCTCATCTGCAACTGCCCGGTCTTAAGCGGCGCGAGAACGCGCTTTTTGGGAGTTCCCTTCCTGGATAGCCTAAACCAGACCGCTGAACTGGACATAAAGGACTTGATGGCCTTCATAAAGTCATCTAAGTGGTTCGAGGAGGAGTAACGGTGTCGGTTTCGGAGTGTCAGTCCCGGGATACTACTATGTGGAAAATCCCAACAAAAATCAAAGCAGCACACTATAAGTTGGAAGAGAAGTTCGGCAAAAGTCTCGTTAGAGGTTATGACAACCTGTTGGTATATAACCGCCATTTTTTTACGTTGCGGCATAAACTTGAGTATATTGACAACAACAATATAAATTGACTCTAACAATGCTCCTTTAACTCGAGTGTATGGCCCAGCATGAAAGCAGTCTTACTTTGACTCTTTTTGATGTAAAAATAAGACTTACTTTTATCTATATATACATATGTGGGACCGGAACTCCGCAGTGGACGACAAACTTAACCTTGAGTAACCTTAATTTACCTTACCTAAAAATACAACACCAAAGCCCCAATTACATAAAACTTTGACAAATGCGCGCCTCGTTTTTGAGCATTTGCAAAAAATTCGCTTCGCTTTACGTTTAAAAAATTTTGAATGAAAGTGGATCCTACAAAGTTGAATACAATTGGGCCTTCACCTATATAATCAAACTTGACGAACGCGGAATTTGAAAGGACCCATTGCAAGTTGAATTCAATAATTAAATTAAAAATACAATAAACAACATAATTTAAAAAATATAGAAAAAAAAAACTTGTGTCAACTTTACCGAGAATCGAACTAAGAGCCTTTAGCTCATTTTTGGCTGTGTATGAACTAGTATATAAACTGGTATAATGCTGATGCAGAGGCTGACTAGTATACCAATTGGTATGGTGCTGATGCAGAAGAGGACAATTGCTTTTCTTTTTCTCTTGTAACTGCTTCTTTTTTACCTTGTAATTCACAGATGCTTTTTCGTGTTTGGGTAAATACAAATAGTCGCTGCTTTCTAAAGAATAAACTGGTATATTGCTGATGTAGAGGCTGACTATGATACTGGTGCATAGACCGACTAGTATACCAACTGGAATGAATGTCAAATTCGTGGACTAGTATGACAAGTGGTACGATCTGAATGGGCATAATGATTAGTATGTCCTGCCGCATAGACTGAGCAGTATGTCAACTGGTATGATTCTGATGTATATATGAACTAGTATATCAACTGGTAATATTCTGATGCATATATGAACTAGTATGTCAAATGGTATATTTCTGATGCAAATTTGAACTAGTATGTGAACTGATATGATTATGATGCATAAGTGAACTGGTATGTGAACTGGTATGATTCTGATGCATAAATGAACTACTATATCAACTGGTATGATTCTGACGCATATATGAACTACTATGACAACTGGTATGATTCCGATGATTTTTTTAACTAGTCTGTTAATTGGTTGATTCTGATGCATATATGAACTAGTCTGTCAACTGGTATGATTCTGATGCAAATAAGAAGTAGTCTGTCAACAGGTATGATTCTGATGCATATATGAACTAGTCTGCCAACTGTTATGATTCTGATGCATATATGAACTAGTCTGTTAACTGGTATGATTCTGATGCATATATGAACTAGTCTTTCAACTAGTATGATTCTGATGTATATATGAACTAGTCTGCCAACTGGTATTATTCTGATGTATATATGAACTAGTCTGCCAACTGGTACGATCCTGACGCATATACGAACTAGTATCTTAAATGGTATGATACTGATGTATATAAAAACAAGTATATCAACTGGTATATTCCTGATGCAGAGGCTGGCTAGTCAGCCAATTGGTATGGTGCTGATGCAGAGAAGGACAATTGCCATCTCGTAGGACATCGCCGTGTTAAAAATACCAGTTGCTAATATGGAAAAATTACAGAACTCGAACTAGTTGAGGCCGCCCGGCTGACTGGTATTTGATTAGTATAAAACTAGTTAAGTTGACTGCAGGGGTATAACGCATAACAGAAAATTAGGTAAACAAGAAGATTTCCTTCATTGCATAGACAAAGGGCAAGTACCGCTGAACACTATTCACGTTGACCATCTTGGGCCACTAGATGCGACGGTTAAGGGGTATAAGGGGTATAAGTACATACATACCCTGCATTATACTACGTGTATGAACACAGCCAAAAATGAGCTAAAGGCTCTGAGTTCGATTCTCGGTAAAGTTAACACAAGTTTTTTTTTCTATATTTTTTAAATTATGTTGTTTATTGTATTTTTAATTTAATTATTGAATTCTACTTGCAATGGCTCCTTTCAAATTCCGCGTTCGTCAAGTTTGATTATATAGGTGAAAGCCCAATTGCATTCAACTTTGTAGGATCCACTTTCATACAAAGTTTTTTAAACGTAAAGCGAAGCGAAATTTTTGCAAATGCTCAAAAACGAGGCGCGCATTTGTCAAAGTTTTATGTAATTGGGGCTTTGGGGTTGTATTTTTAGGTAAGGTAAATAAAGGTTAAGTTAGTCGTCCACTGCGGAGTTCCGGACCCACATATGATATATAGATAAAATTAAGTCTTATTTTTACATCAAAAAGAGTCAAAGTAAGACTGTTTTCAAGCTGGGCCATACACTCGAGTCAAAGGAGCATTGGTAGAGTTAATTTATATTGTTGTTGTCAATATACTCAAGTTTATGCCGCAACGTAAAAAAAATGGCGGTTATATACCAACAGGTTGACATAACCTCTAACGAGACTTTTGCCGAACTTCTCTTCCAACTTATAGTGTGCTGCTTTGATTTTTTCCCTATGAGTTGGCGGGACCTAGTTTTTTTTTTTTATTTAAAAATCTGTGACTGTTCAAACAGTTGAATGCAGTTAGGTTAGGTTAGGTTAGTGGCTGCCGCAGGGGCACACATAGGCCAGTTTTGAAAAGCCCGTTGTGATACCACCAGCACTAGGAAAGTCAGTCCCGGGACCCGGCCATTTGGAAAATCCCAGCGGTCTGGTTTAGACTATCCAAGAAGGGAACTCCCAAAAAGCACGTTCCCGCGCCGCTTAAGGCCGGGCAGTTGCAGATGAGGTGCTTCACCGTTTCCTCTTCCTCATCATCTTTGCAGCTCCTACAGCATCGTCGATAGGGCACCCCTTCTGCGTGCCTACCAATAAGGCAGTGCCCAGTTAGAACACCTATTAATATTGAGATTTCTCTCCTTCTTAGGGCGTGAATGCCTCTAGATCTTTTATGATCCCATTTCGGCCAGGTTTGTTTGGATGTCCGGCAAGTTGGGGATTGTTGCCACCTTTCGTTGGCTTGGAGTACACACTCCGTCAAGCCAACGAAAAGTAGCAACAATCCCCAGGGTGCCGGACATCCAAACAAACCTGGCCAAAATGGGATCATAAAAGATCTAGAGGGATCATAAAAGATCTGAATGCAGTTACAGAATTTCCATTTGATTTTCAGAAAAATACAATTGACATTCAGAAAATTACAATTGATATTCAGAAAACTTTCTGAATATAAACTGAAAAAGGTGTAGTATGATTTCAACCCGAGTTTCATACATACTTGCATACTAGTACGAACCAGGATTTTTCTGACTAGTATTATTTCGCCCAGGAAATTATAGTTGTATACTAGTATGTTTTCTGATTAGATTGGCATTGATTGGTTTAAGGGTAATCAGCAAAGTACTAGTATAAAAACATCCATAAAATGTATAGTAAACGAGCTAGGTGTCTGCTGAGTAGTTTGGAATTGATTAGTTTGAAGGTAGTCAGAAATTAACTAGTATGAATACACCACACAATTTTTAGGCGTAGAACTATAATGTTGCTGAGTAGTTTGGCATTGACTGGTTTAAAGCTAATCAGAAATGAACTAGTATGAATACACCACAAAATGTACAGTCAATGAACCACATTGTTTGCCGAGTAGTTTGGCAATGTCTGGCTTAAAGGAAATCAGAAATGAACTAGTATGAATACACCACAAAATGTATAGTCAATGAAGTATATTGTTTGCTGAGTAGTTCGACATTGACTGGTTTAAAGGTGATCAGAAATGAACTAGTATGAATACACCACAAAATGTATAGACAATGAACTATATTGTTTGCTGAGTAGTTCGACATTGACTGGTTTAAAGGTGATCAGAAATGAATTAGTATGAATACACCACAAAATGTATAGTCAATGAACTATATTGTTTGCTGAGTAGTTTGGCCTTGACTGGTTTGAAGCTAATCAGTAACGAACTAGTATAAATACACCACAAAATGTATAGTCAATAAACTATATTGTTTGCTGAGTAGTTTGACATTGACTGGTTTAAAGGTGATCAGAAATGAACTAGTATGAATACACCACAAAATGAATAGTCAGTGAACTATGTATATTGCTTGCTGAGTAGTTCGACATTGACTGGTTTAGAGGTGATCAGAAGTGAACTAGTATGAATACACCACAAAATGTATAGTCAATGAACTAGAATTTTCGCCGAGTAGTTTGGCATTGACTGGTTTTAAAACCAATCAACAATGAACTGGTATGCATATGCCACAAAATGGTTAGTCAATGAACTAGTACGTTTGCTGAGTAGTTAGGAATTTGACTGCAGGGTATGTATGCAGTTATATGTATGAGTACTGTCACACTTTACATCATGGGTCGGCAGATTTGTAAATGCAGGTGTATAAGTGAGAACGCTTATACACGCGCTGTGATCGTCCGAACTACATATATTATTAATATTCGCTGACTAAACAAGCGACACCCCCACATTGACTGGTTTAGAGGTGATCAGAAGTGAACTAGTATGAATACACCACAAAATGTATAGTCAATGAACTATATTGTTTGCTGAGTAGTTCGACATTGAATGGTTTAAAGGTGATCAGAAATGAACTAATATGAATACACCACAAAATGTATAGTCAATTAACTATATTGCTTGCTGATTAGTTTGGCATTGACTGGTTTAACTCTAATCAGCAATGAACTAGTATGCATACGCCACAAAATGTATAGTCAATGAACTAGAATTTTCGCCGAGTAGTTTGGCATTGACTGGTTTTAAAACCAATCAACAATGAACTGGTATGCATATGCCACAAAATGGTTAGTCAATGAACTAGTATGTTTGCTGAGTAGTTAGGAATTTGACTGCAGGGATGTATCGTTTTTTTTACTCCCATGTGGCCAAAGCTGTGTGCAGTCGTAACGATTTCTGTCTCCATACATTTCGGCAAAACGAGTAGATTTTGACCTTGCCTCTGTTTGTAGAGTAGCGAGCCTGCAGGTCTTTCTTTTGCGTAGTCTGCTTAAATGCTGCACAATCTGTCAATAGTGTAAACGTGTTTCCAATTAAATACTGCCGGAACTTTTTAATAGCTAAATATGCTGCCTTTACTTCGAGTATGTAGCTGTGCAGTTTTTCTTCGGTTGACGAGGATTTATTACTCCTCTTCGAACTTTTGTAAGAGCGTTCCACCAAACCCATATTTAGAAGCGTCCACGTACAGCTGCGTTTCAGCGTTTTGATTGTAAATTTTTAAAACCGGCTCTTGCGTCAAAGCCGTTTTCAGCTCTGCGATTGACAGCATTTCCGCTTCACCGATTTTGAACTTAGTTTCCTTTTTCAACAGATTTGTTAGGGGTCTTGCAATGATGGCATAATTCTTCACGAATTTGCGAAAATAGCCGCTCAACCCGAGGAAGGCCTGCACGCTCCTCACATCTGTTAGGTTAGGTTCAAGTGGCTGCCGCAGTGGCACACTTAGGCCAGTTTTGAAAGGCCCGTTGTGATACCACCAACACAAGGAAAGTCACGTCTGTTGGTATTGGAAAATTTTTCACAGCCTTTATTTTCGCTTCGCCTGGCCAAACATTTCCGTTCTGTACTGTGTGGCCAAGAAATTCGACTTTTTCTTTCAAAAATTTACATTTCTGCCATTTAATTTCCAACCCAAAACATTGTGCCCTGTCTAACACCTTCTGCAAATTCTGGAGACAATTCTCATTTGACTGACCGAAGACAACAATATCGTCGACGTAAAGCTCCATGATACCCTCGTTGACTAACTGCCTAAATATATGGCTGACATATCGCGCAAATACCGCTGGCGAATTACAGAAGCCGAGCTCTGTTAAATTCATATAACCCCTCTTTCGTAATGAATGCCGTATATTTTTTGCTGCCTTCATCCACCGGTACGTGAAAGAATCCGTTTTTAAGGTCCACCACGGTGAACACTTTTGAGCTTTGCATCCTCGTAACACTTCATCAATTAGCGGAACGGGGTATCGGTCTTTCAAAACGCAGGCATTCAATACGCGATAGTCAATGCACACTCTATACGTTCCATCTTTCTTCTTGGTAAGTACAACTCTGCTTGCTACATCTGAGCTCGACTCTCTGACTATACCCTGTTCAACCCATTCTTTAACCTGCTTTTGTATGACCGCATGTTCAACTGGTGCCAATCGTGTAGGACTTTGCCTAAAGCTAACATCTTTACACGGTAAAATCTGCTGAGCACTTGTTGGAATATAATTATTTATCATCGTTTGAATAGCTGCCTTGTACTGTGATGGCACATCAAATTCATCGCTTATACTGCTTATATTATAAACATTCAAACCTATTTTATCAACATCTTCTTCGCGACTCAAAAATTGATAGCCATTCGCATTCAGCACAACCGTGAAATTTTCAATAAAATCATAACCCATTATCACACCATAATTGATTTTGCTGTCAGGAACGATTAAAAATTTAAGCTCGTGGTGTAATCCATCTACCTCCACTCTCGCTATAAATGTACCGACAACTGCGGTGGGAATGTTTCCCAAACCATACAAAATAACACTGCTTTTTTGCACAGCTAAATCAGCAAACATTGTTTTATAAATAATTTCTTGTATAAGTGTCACATCAGCGCCTGTGTCAACAAGACAGCTTAGCTTTTTGTCGTTTATTTTGATTACCTTTGCACGTTTCTTTTTGTCTATTACATTTACCTCGTTCTTTTTTGTTCCTTGGTTACAATTTTTCGCCATATGGCCGCTGCCGTTGCACTTAAAACATTTCCTCCCTGCCTTGCAGTCTGCTCTTTTATGACTCGATGATCCACAGTTGAAGCAGTGCTGCTTACGCTCGTTTTGCTTTTGTTCATCTTCGCGCTTACCTTTATGTACCTTTTGCATGGTTTCGCCGTGTTGTTTGCCAATCGCCAATTCCATCAAGTCGTGTTTGTCACGTAGTTCTTTAAATGTTGTTGCTGCGAATAGCTGCATTGCTAACTCTGCCCTCAACGCCAACCCGTCTACAATATAACGAATGGTCGATTGCTCGTCTACTGCACCTAACACAGCCAGCTTTCGCATTTGCAAAATGTACTCGTGGAAACTCTCACTTTCGCGCATTGTATACCTTATATAGTAGCGCAACTCGCAAAAAACACACTATTGCATACGCACTGCATATTCCCCATAAGCACAGAAAAATATTTTCTCAAACGTTTGGTGAATAATGAGGGTCAATAATGTACCACGATTTGGACAAAATTTATTTTAGGGAATGGTATAGGGGGTCGTATGTATAAAAACTGTGAAGGTAGAAACTGCCGGACATTTATATTATAATTTTTATATTTAATTATAACTCAAGTTAATACTCATTTAGCAAAAAAGTTTACCTGCTACAGGTAGTTTATCACTAAATCGAAAATTAATTGATTGATTAATTTATATTAAGTTTTTAAAAAGTGAGAATTGACGTTGAATGTTTCATCTCAAATGCATCTCAGATTGATATCAAACAAAATGGCTTATTGGGCTTCATACTATTCCTTCATTCCATTTCATTTGGAGTCACTCAGCCAGTGCCTTCCACTCAAATTCGTAAGAAGAAGAAAAGAAGTTGCCAAACTATAGAGGGATAAACAATGCTTTCGCGTTTTTTTCTGCTACTTAGAAGTTTGTGTACCTCTGCGCTACTAAGTTTTTTATCAAATTCATCGATCAGAGCTTTTTGCAAGCTTTCGAAGTTCGAAACAGACAATGACTCCAAAAACTACTTCGCTGTTCCAGTTAACTTGCATCTTGCATTGACATATTTTTGCTTATCGCTTAGTTCGTATGCTTCGGCATTTTGATTAAAGTTTTCCAGCCATTGTCTTATTGGAATTGATGCGCCGTTGTATTCTGGAATAACTTTACCGAAATTTTCCGCTGATATGCTGTTCTTGGTTTCACCTACTTAGAGAAAGCGGAAAAAAGCCGCATAAATTCGTCTAATTTCTCCATATTCTTTTCGTTACTTGGTGCTGATTCCTGCTGCACTTCTAGCAAATATTCCTCTTTATTTTCGGTGCTCTCGTTTTCTTTCTGCTCCTTTGTTTTGCTTCTCGTTTGTATGTTCATTTACACCAATCTTCTGTTCTTTAGATTACCGCATGTGGTCTTTCATTGGTCGCCTCCGGTTGAGCCCCCAAATGTGAATTATAAGATTTATTTAAACGAACGAAAAATACAAAGTTATATGGTGTTTCCACCAAAAACAAACACCGTGTTTGTAGGTTTTGGGTTTGAAATAATTATCAACTGTTTCCACTGCGTGTTTGATATAAATTGTGTTCAATCTGTCATTCGTGTAATTTTATTATTCGAAAATTTTGTGGAATATACTATTTACGCCAAGAGGCAGATCCAGCCACGAAAGCCCATTGGTAGCCATTTGGGTCTTATCAAAGCTATAACCTTTATAACATAGTCCAATTTTGCGGTGGGACCTATCACGGCCCTATGATTTTGCGTTGCATTTTGAAAAATATTAAAAAATTTAAAAATTTTAAATATAAATTAATTTAATTTTAATTGTCAACAATTTTGACAAACTGAAAGCAATGGTAACATGATTTCGATAAGAACTTAAAAACTAAAAGGAAATAATGACGTAAATGTACATTATTGCCATCTTTTAATGATAGATCGTATGCAAACCCAAAGCAAACACGCTTTAAAAAAGGGGTTTGAAATGGGTTTGGGTTATGAAATTTGTATGAGATTTGACAAGGGTTTCGAGTAGTGTTTGATTTTAAACACGCTAGGGCTAGAAAACACGATGTTTGCTTTTGGTGGAAACACCATATTAATAAAAACTAATTAAAATGCAAAAAAATATGAAAGACAATTAACAATTAGGAAATGACTGCTGCTACTTTAGTGATTGCTTTCTAGTATTGTGGCTGCTGCTGATGTCTGCTGTTCGGCTGTTAGTTGCAATCTGCCCAACCTTACTTGTGATGAATTGTGAATTGTGTAGTGATGCCACCATTTTACATACATGGCCGTGGAACAAATTGTAGGTGGCTCAGTTCACAAAATTCAAGTCATATGACATTTGTTCTATTTTATTAGGCATTGTTGGCTCTGTGTAGCTGTAAGTTAGTTCTAGTTGAGTTGTAACGGAGTTCAGTTACTTACTGATAATTTTGTAACGGGCGCGAGTTTTATTTAATAATCAGCGGTCGAATCCGGTAAAAGCGAGTAGGACGATTGGAAATTCGTCACAGTATATATCAGATTTACTGATTCAATATAGAGAAAGGAACAAAAATATTATAATCTGATAAGCATAAAAAACTTTTTTTAAATTGAATTCAAATAAACAGTCATCAGTCCATGAAACGAGAGTCCATGATTCTAATTTTTCCATGACATTGGATTGGATTGCTGCTCAATTTTGTGAACCGGGTCACTGTCATCGAATTTTGGAATGTCCACGTCTTACAGGTCTAACTTTCCTGTCAGTGTTCTTGTTTACTTTTTTATGGATATTTTCAATGTGACTTGATGGAAGCATGATAAAGACTACACGTTTTGTATGTACGACTTGATAGTCTTAATTTTACCGTCGGACAAAAATAATCGTAGGGCAATTGTCATTGCCAGGGGTCTTGCGAATCTAACCTCGCTTGGTGCATGTGTGCCGCATACTTCAGTAGGAAAACTAATTAACTAGGTTTTGCGCAACGCTATTGATAACGTGTCAGCGATATTTCAATGATGAGGTTTATTTCTATAAAGGGGTACATTATAAGTACAATGAAAATCACATGATAAATTATTTTACTCAACGCAGTTTTCTCGACCTCCTTCTTGCAATGACAAATGATAATGTAAAATGTATAAGTAAATGAATTGTCAGATTTGGCGCAAAAGCGCGCTAAATATAATTGGCCATTGTTGCCACATGATTGACGTATAGTAAAGATAAGAATTAGAAAAAGGCGAGAATACCGGGTGATTCACATTCACAATATTAAAAACATTTAATGACATGGTGGAACGCTCCGTTTCACCACAATCCATATCTAAGATCGCCAACTTGGATGCAGGACGTCGTAGTACTCCGCTGCTAGTTTGCACGTCAGCGCGGCGAATCTCACCGTCAGTGCCTTGGTATACCTGCACCACCATACCACGACACCAGCCCCGCCTTGGCACATTCGTGTCGCAAAAGAGAACTAAGTCTCCGATACGCAAGGCCCTTTCTCTGCGACACCACTTTACTCTACGTGTCAACGTTAGCAAATACTCGGCAATCCACCGCTTCCAGAAGCGATCTCTGTATTGGCGGGACACTCGCCACTGCTTACGAAGACTGCACACTTTCTGGACAGGATCATCAACGCTAGGAGTGTTTGCTGTATTCGCTGAGCCCAACAGAAAATGGTTAGGCGTCAATGGCTCGTCCTCGTCGCTGCCCACTGGTATATGCGTAAGTGGCCTAGAATTGTTGAGGTTCTCGATTTCAATCAACACACTCATCAATGTATGTTCCTTAGGAGACTCCTCTTTCAAAGTGTGCCACAGCGCGCGCTTGACGCACTGCACCATTCGCTCCCATATTCCGCCTTCAGATGGGTTACTCGGCCAGTTGAACGCCCACTCGACTCCCTTAGACGACAGCTCGTTTTGGACCTTTTCGCAATCAAAAATTTCTGTGAATCTCTTCGCTTCTCTGTCGACTCCAACAAATTTGGTTCCGTTGTCGGAACGTATACGTGTAGGTACTCCCCGCCTGTTGATAAAGTTACGAATACAAAGTACATATGCAGGAATCGGTGGATAAGTCCTGTGCCAGTTCTAAATGAATTGCCCTCACTGTCAGGCACGTGAATAGCGCAACCCATCGCTTCTCCGTACGTCGACCAATGGAAACGTTGATCGGACCAAAATAGTCTAGGCCAGTAAAAGTGAAAAGGGCGAATGTGTGGTGTCAGACGGTCATGCGGAAGTGAGCCCATCATCGGGACAACCGGCTTTGCACTCGAACTTGACGAAGTCGCGGAATCCAAAACGTACGCCGGATTTCCGTGATGGTCGCTTCAATATCTTGATGCATCATCTTGCAGTGTTTATCGGCAACTACCAACTTAGTTACGATGCGATCGGCTGGCAAAATAATTGGACGTTTGGCATCGTATGGCAGGCAAACCGCAGCATCGATTCTTCCGTAAACTCTAAGTATGCTGTTTTCATCCATATAAGGACAAAGTTGGTATAGCTCACTATCGCGGGCAACAGGCTGCTGGTCAACAAATCGACCGCGTATTTTTCCTCTTGGACCAGACGGCATAATGTTAACTGAGATCTTTCGAGCTCCTCTGCTGTTAAACCATACATTTGATCGGGCGTTTTCTGATTTCTGCATGCCGAAATGAATCTAAGAATCCAAGCGACTGTGCGTCTAAGTTTGGTAAAGGAGAAAAATCTACTGTAATCAATAAAATCCTTACGTGCTACCAGTAACGCAAATTTTGGTTTAATTTCTTCTTTATCAGCCAATCCGTGCTGAATTGTTCCAACAGTTTCTCCATTATCTCTCCATATAAACATTTCATTTATCTCGAAAGAGTGTTCATTTAAGATGGTATTCATTAACCTTGTTCCCAGAACTGCTGCCTGTAGCTCAAGGCGTGGCATCGTAAGAGGCTTCAGCGGAGCGGTTCTGGTCTTCGCACAAACAAATGATACACCAATCACATCCTGGACTGTGAGGAATCTCCAGTACGCTACTGCTGCGAATGCGTCCTCACTCTCGTCGACAAATACATGTAGCTGCACTTGCTTCATAGTTGTGTTGCTAAAATAATGGCGCGGGATATGGCACTGTGTGACGTTGGTAAGTTGCTGGCGGAACCTCTCCCAGGCTGCGTTCACTTCGGCTGGAATTTGTTCATCCCATCTAATTTGGCGTCTCCACACTTCTCTTAGCAACAGTTTGGCGCCTATTGTAAAGTGCGACAAAAAAACCTATAGGATCAAATATGGACATGACGATACTAAGAATCTCTCTTTTCGTTGGGCACCGTAATCCATCCAGGACAATTTTATCCGTATAGTTAAACTTAATTTCGAAATTAAAATCATCAGTGCTGGGCTGCCAATACATCCCCAAGACCTTTTTGGACGCGAATGTTTCCTTGCGTTAATGTCCAGCGCAACACTTTTACCACCCAGCGACTTCAATACTTCGCGCGAGTTCGATATAAAATTTCCTAAAACAAATCCGGCATGTTAGTGTATCTCACGCACCTGCCTAGAGATCTTAATGGCTTCATCAAAGGAATCGAAACTATCAACAAAATCATCCACATAGTGGTACTCTAGAATGGCCTTAACTGCTCGTAAGTTATCTTCTTCTCGGTGTCTCAAAGCATTCACCGTCTTCACATGATGAGCCAAACATGGCGAGCAAGCTGCCCCAAAGGTCATTACTACCATTTCGTATACGTCGGGTGGTTTTGTCGCATCGCCGCCTCGCCAAAGAAATCGTTGTGCGCATCGATCACTAGGTTGAACCACCACCTGGTGAAACATTTCCATTACGTCGGCGCATACTGCGACTTTACCCTCACGAAAGTGAAATAATATTGCGGCCAGCGGCCGATACTGCTGAGGCCCCTTTAACAAATACGAATTGAGTGAAGTCCCATTCGAACAAGCTGCTGCATCAAAGACCAGTCGCAATTTCATTGGCCAAGTCCTTGGATGGTAAAGGGCTATTTCGTCAGCATTAACCTTTCGAGCGTATCCCTTACGCACGTAACTGTCGATGATTCCACTATATACTTTGGCAAACTCCTCGTTGCATTTCATCTTCCGCTCGATCCCAACTAACCGCTTGAGTGCCATCGAATAACTTTCGGGTAGAACGTCATCATTCCGTTTCCACAGCAATCCTACTTGGAACCTCCCATTGATCTCTATAGTGTTGGCTTCCAACATTGCGTTAGCTCGTTTATCATCGTCACTTAGTACCGGTGGCACCGTTTTCACTCCAAAGTTTTCTGTTTTAAAATAGTCAGATACGATGTCATGAATCTCCGAATCATTTTCTAAACGTGTTAATAAACATGTAGCGCTTGGCTTATGCATCGTATTAGTCTGCCCGAAAATCACCTAACCAAGTTCAGTATATGCCGCGTACGGGCCGTTTCCTTTTGAACCGATGATCTCCGAGGGCAACCCCAGATGGCAGTGATCCAATCCAATAAGCATCTTTGGTGTAGCGTTGGAATATAGCGACGGTATAAATGGTTTACCAAACTTCAAATTCTCCAAATCGTTCCCAGAAAAGGTTTGCGTGGGTAAATTGAGATTATTTACACCATAAATATTACGCAGCTTGTGCTTCTTTTTCATCCCGCGACCATTTATGTAGAGATCAACCAATACCGTCGGCTCCTGAATAGCTCTGCTTCCAAACCATTGGATATCGAGTCGTTTCCGTCGACCACCAACACCTAACTCCTCCAATAGGTCTCTGTCGACCATTGTTACCGACGATCCCTCATCTAGTAGTGCGTAGGTATCCACACTTTTGGTTGGGCCATGAAGGGTCACGGGAACTACCCTAAAGAGTAATTTGTTGGTTGAATTTATATTAGCATTGCAGCTTAGGACAGCATCATTGGTTGCTTTCGAAAGCTGGTTCGAGGGTTTTGTGGTAGGACTACCTCCACTTCGCTGCTTGGCATTCAGGTTTTCATGCAAAAGCTTATTATGCTTCTTTCCACAATTATTTATAACACATGCCTTCCGTCTATGACAATCTCAAGTAGAATGCCCATAGTTAAGACAGCTGAAACAATTTTCATTGAAGGCACAAAGCCGTTTTTAACAAAATGTATTGCATTACAAATAGCATATAGCTTAGCCATTAATAACAGCATATTTATTCAACAGATCCTTTATAAAATTCTGTTATTATTTATTTTGCAGAGCAACAGCTCCTCGAAGCTATCATTTGATAGGCATTCGCAAAATAATGCATTCTTTTACAACTCTGATACACAAAAGTGATTTAACAAATTAATTTAATTTATATTGTTTGTAGGTTCTTGTAAAATAAATCAAGTGGCCAGCTCTGCAACCACTTCGCAGACTGCACAGCCCTTTAATATTGAAGCAGGTATGCCACCATACTATACATTTCTACATATAGTATCCTTCAGCGAAGGCAACATCCTACGAGATGTCAATTGTCAGATTTCGACCAGAACATACCAGTCATGATATACTAGAATTACACTAGTTCTAAAATACCAGTTCCATACTAGTTCAATCTGGACTAGTACGATTTCCATAAAATATACTAGTCCAAAAAGGACTGGTATAAAATATACTAGTCCAATTGTTTTCTTCTGCCCAGTATGATTTCGACCATAAAGTTATAGTTCTATACTAGTATGTTTTCTGACTAGATTGAGGTTTCACTGCAGGGATATTGCTCTTAAAAAGTTTGTTTTTTAGCGTAAAACATTTATTTTCAACGAGCGGGGATTCCCTTAAATAATTTTTTTTTTCAATATTCATCTATTTAACTTCCCTTTTGACAAACATGCTATTTTAAATACAGGTTTACAGCAAATTTTGCGGAAAGTCTCTGGTTTAGAATCAGAAGTGAAATTTTTAAGGAAAGAATTGAAATCTGTGAAGGACGCGCTCAGAGAACTACAGACTATTGAACCTCGAGCAAACAACCAAGGAACCAGCAATAATTCCCCCATGAATATTTATATATTTTCCGAAAATTACGTCATTAAATTTCCACTTGAATTTGAAGATGAACTTACTGATTCAACAATAAATTGAAATCTGACAATCAGTTCTGTGAAGACTATGTAAGTTGTTATGAAAGAGATATTTTTATATTATGAAGTCAGAAATAAAACTTTAAATAAATATTTCAGGAAAATGCACTGATTAGTTTGTACAGTCGCAAAAAATCGACCTCTAATAATTTAGCAAACATTTTCAAAAACTGCATTGCCCGCGAATTGGTAATGAACTACACAGTTTCATAAAAAATAGGCAACAAGAAAGTCTTCAAAAATGTAAATGATAAATTGATATTGAAAAAAATTAATAACATCGATGGAATTGACAAGGTCGTAAAACAATAATTTTTTTTTTTGTAGGTTTTATTAACAAAATGCGTAACAAAGAAGAGCAACCTGATTTGTCGGATGCAGAATTTTCATCATGTTTAAGTTCATGCTTCACTAATGCCAAGGATTGGGATGGTCATAGAAAAGACAGGAAATAGTTACTTGTGTATTAAACAGTGTGACCATTTCAGCATTTTTAGCATTATTCTGTCCAAAAAATTTCGAATATTTTATTACTTTTTTTATAAAAAAATCTAATACTTGTTAGTTGAGTCCACATATACCATGGCAACCATTTGCGTAGTAATTAAAAAATAAAATCTGGCATCATCTTGTTGCGGTCACCTTATAGGCGAACGATATTTTAATCAGCTAATGCGACCCTGCGCGTAAACGCACTGAATGCACTCGATTTGACACTTGACATCGATTGACATTGACACGTAGACATGCCAATTTCGGCATATCCGGTTCCTTTTTAAACAAGAAACCGAAGAACGTGCACACAAAAAAAGCTGCAGCGCCCCACAAAGTGAAATTTCAATTAATTCGCGGGCGTAGGCAGATGCCGTTGCACAATAGTGCCAATACGGCGTTTTACAAGCGATTTTTTTTGCTGAACGTGAGTATTTATTTCAGCGTTGTTCAAACGTAAGGCTGAAAATATAAAAATCTTCCGTAGTGTATGGGCGAGACCATGTTATTGTGCATAAGCTACGTGTAGCTGAAAATACCAATATTTTCTTGAGAATCTACTGGCGAGCGAACTCCGCTGCTTGTTTAAATACATAGGTAAGTGGTTTAATAAGCTAGGGAAACCGTAGCCAGAGTCGCTAATCGAATATTAATTTCTATAGTGAAACATCCCGCCAAAACTATAGCGACAGAGAAACGAGTCCGCTTTTGGAGTACAGCAGTGACCAGGTGCACTCAGTGAACGTCGGCAGCTGGGGAAGCCTATATACATAACTATCCGGCAAACTACCAAACGAAAGTGTTCCCGTTTCGTGAGCAGCGCAGTCAGCAGATATCACCAGCTGCGCAATCTTACAAACAAAACCCCAGCAACCGAACATCTGCCGGCCGCGTTGGAATTGTACTATATGGGCGAGCCGATAACGACAACAGGTTTTTTTTAGTTTATAAGAAATAGAGCGCGTAGTGAGTAGTGCACGAAGCGCGCAGAAAATAGTCTTCCATTGGACTCCGCCGCTAGAGATTTTGGTTTGGTTGCCAATCGCCCGTGCAGAGCGAGCTATCAATACCAACAGCTCAGTAGCAGCATAAGCGAGAGGGCATTTGAGCAGTGAGTGGTGACACTTCGTCGCTGACGGAACAATTGGCAAAAGAAGCATCGCAGTGACTGCGAGTGCGGACTGGAATATATGTATATATGCAAGCGTTGCGTGGCTCACAACAACTTACGGTCAATTGACCAATTCACACAAATATTGGTTTGATTATTATTATTTAGAGTAGTTTATTTAGGACCGCATTTCGTTTGTTACCACGCGCTCAGAAGAACCACTTATAAGCTTAAAGCGGGAAACGGAATCAGTCCGCCAATACGTCAGTGGCGTGACGTACGTCAATGTTAGCGAAAATTCTATTATAACGCGTCCGCGGTATCTGGCGTTACTCATACAAACACCCGCAGTCGACTTTGTGGTCAGTTGTTTCCGCGCGCTGGCGGACTGATTCTGCTGAACGCTCAAACATTTCGGTAGCTGCAGCGAATTGTAGCGTGAACCATAGTATACATATATATACGTACATGTGTACCTAATCGCGTTCTTCTTGACTCTCGCCAATGTTATTTGTCCAATACATAATTTTTTTGTTTTAGCGCTAAAAAGCACAGCAACTCACGACCTTTGTTCGGTCGGAATTTTTGTATGTAACAATGAAATATTAATACATACATATATACATATGTACTTAGATTTAGTTTTGTTTAATTAGTTTATTCAAACTTGTGACTGCGCGGTCTCACAGAATTTTTTTTTGAGTAATAACTAATAATTTTGGTTTGTTTTTATATAATAGTGGAAGGGAGTAATAGGGTGAACTGGTAGCTGCGCTTGGCGTGACCCAAGCCTGTGCAAGACGTCTTGTTAGGGTGGTAGGCATATACGCTAGGTTGGTGGTTTCTTGATTACTATGTCCCTTACGACCCCTGCCCCTATGTTTTAATTGCTTTAATAGTTTCAACGAGGTGACTGCGCATCAGTGTGTTTAGACAGTGCGCTCATATATAATAGATATGTATGCACGAAAGTAGATTGGTTGTAGCGCGGAAAACGCGTATCGTACTCGAAGCACAAAAGCAAAGCGATAACCACTGATGCGGACTCACGTCGTAGAAATACCAGACATATACATTTTGCCATTATTATAAGTACACTTTTGTCTTGAAATAATCACGCCGATTTTGGCGTAAGTAAGTGAGATCTCGTGATATTGTTTTTCTGATACATTTTGCATAATTAAATATACAATAAATTTAAGCAATACAGGCCGCTTGAATAGGCCAAAAGTAATGTTAAGCCAACTTTAAAGGCATAGTTTAGGTCAAATGGCCATATATATATATATATAAATATTTGGTAATAAACAGTTTGTTTTGGATTGCTAAGTGACAGTAAATGGTGACTATTTACTTCGGGTGTGGGTGTAGACGGACAGACATGATGACGACAGTTAGGGGTAAAGGGAATTCGTAAGTAGCTTATCAGCTGCATATTGGGGTCGACTAAAAATCAGTGCCACTGTCGACCATGGTTGGGTATGGGTATAGACAAGGCCGGCCAGATAACACCACTGGACAAATGGTAAATGGGTAAGTGCGCGATATTCTCAGGTAGTACAATTAGGGTACGAATTTTTTGTATGGTGCGGACGGCATGCACCAGGACCACAAGAACCACCCCATAGTCCGGCGAGCTAGTTCGAGCTTAACGCAAGCGTACCCACCGTGGTATCTTGGGCATGCATCATGAGGATGGTAAGCAATAGCAGTCTTCACGTGTCTGACAACCCCGTACGTAACAGAGTGGGGCCATCAGGCGTCTTCACGCGTAACCTCTGACATCTCTCCCTTCGTACGTAACAAAATGGCGCCCAACGTGGGGCCCCACAGCCTAACACCGCAGTGGAGCCTTATTAAATATTTTTTTCGGACACGCCTGGGAATATCTCGTGCACTTTTAATTTATCATTTTTTATGCAGATTTAGGGGGTTGTTAAAATTTAACAAATAAATTTTCGCTACTTACAAATGTACACAACTTTCTTTTTTCTTTTTCTATATTTAGAAGCATCGGTAGCTTGACTTGGCTGCATATAAAGCTGATCAATAGTATCGATGTGGGGGGAGTAGTGAACGGGGTTTAGACCTGTTTCAGCTTGTGTTGGCTGAGTTTGAGCTGCGCAATAGTGGCAGGTGTTGAGCCTTATTCACCGGGAATCGAGGCCATGCGTAGCTCGTTTTGCCAATGTTAGAGCGGACGATAGTATGCATGGTTGGATTCGGTTGGGGGGAAACAAGCTGGTAGGTAGCTTAGTTGGACAAATTGGAGCCAGCTAATAGTATCTATGGGTTTGTGGGGATCGGACGACTTTAGAGGGGGACGTAAATAGACGAACGACGTTAGGGTGGACAGAAACCGCATCCGAAGGACAAGTCACCACTTTGATTTTTTTTCCTTTTTCAATTTTATTTTCGAATTTAATTTACCTACACGTTTATGAAACATTTACACGTTTGTAAAACCACGTACATGTTCATTCCAACGGGGTGAAGCTAATTTTTTTGTTCTCGTTAACCAAAACGAATCGGTGGATATTTGCACACCTTTATACACAATTTTTTTTTTAACTATCAACTATTCGCGGTCATTACTAGTAGCGTAGGTGCGCGCATCTTTTGCGGGTATTTCTCGGCGATCCGGAAATAAAAGTCACTTTGCGTACACTTAATTTTTCTTCGCTTAATTTTTCAATTCAACAACGGCTGACGCTTGAGCTTCTGGTGGTTTTAGGCACCGACCAAACGCTCAGTGATCCGAGGGTCAAAGATCATCGAGTAGTAGCTGCTGCTAGCCATATTAATGTTTATACGCGGTACTGTCGTCGCGCAAGGACGAAACGATTCAACGCGCACTCAAGTGGAGCGCGCGCACTTCAGCTAGCGCGTCGAGTTGGTATTTTTTTGTTTACTATAGCGCGCTAAATGCCTGGTCAACGGAAAAAGCAGGGACTTAGAAGTGATAAGAAGATCGCTTTGGGCGCACACAACGCGATTGATTTGACAACAATGGAGAAACAGAACATGTCGCCTAACGACAAAGAGCAGCAGAGCGAGGAGCGGCGCGATGCGGATAGCGTACAGCAAAGCGAAGAACAACGCGGCGGAAACAACGATGAAGACAGTGACGACGTAGGAACGGGCGCGAGGTCGCCAGGTTCGAATGGAGAAGTGGAGATCCTAGATACTGGTGACAGTCCTAAGGCAGTACCACCCAGCGCATTTGGCAACGATTTCATGCAACGATTTGAGTTGATGTTTGTCCAACATCAGTTGGAAGTGAGTCGCTCGACTACGGAAGCGGTCAATGGATTAGTGCAGACACTCAAGAAGGAAATGAAAGGTTTGGCGGGAAGAATATCGGAGCTGGAAGTGGAAGGCGCGCGTGAGCGCGCAACAACGCGGTATGAAAACACAGGCGCGCGTCAGCGCGCATCACCAACGCGTGGTGATTGGGTGTTGGAAGCGGAACGCGGGATAAGGAGACAGGACGATAGCGCGAACGCATTGGACGGAACGGCACGCGTGCAGAATACAGGCACAAGTCGCAGATTGACGATGGCAAACACGGAGCGCGGACATGACTTGGTAGTCACGCGAACCGAAAGGGGCGCGACGAAGGCGATAAGGGACTGGCACCTCAAATTCAATGGTGGCCCAAAAGCGATTCCGATCGAGCGGTTCCTATTTCGTGTCGACACCCTGCGGAAGAAGCACAATATCTCGTCGCCGGACCTATACGCCAATTTCCACTTACTGCTCGAGGGTCAAGCGCAGGAGTGGTATTGGTTGTATACCGAAGAACACCCGGAAGATAGTGTCATCGACTTCCAAGCGTTCCGAGCGGCGATGGTGGAGCACTTCCGCAGGGCCGACTGCGATGAAGAGATCCGCCAAGCCATGAACGAACGGAAGCAAGGATACACCGAAAAATTCGAGGAATATTACGCGGAAGTGAGAGGTCTAGAGTTGACCATGAGAACGAGGCTACCGGAGCTGAGTTTGGTCAACCTAATGCGTCGAAACTTGAGGCCGCGCATAAAGAATTTAATCTTTGGCTGTCAAATTACCTCGCTGGAAGAATTGCGGAAGGAGTGCCGCCGAGCAGAAAAGCACCTGGCGGAATTTGAACTGAAACCCGCGCGTAGGAAGGCGATCGACGAGATGGAGGCCGATGAGGAGGAACCGCTGGAGGCATTGGAGGCCTTTCAACGACCGAGGGACAGATCGGCGCGTAAGGAAACGATGGGGGTGAACCGGGAAGGACTCGCGCCAAAGAAGACTGACGCTACTTGCTGCGATGGCCGCATACATAGCATGATCTGCTATAAATGTAATAAATCTAGTAGGCAGTTGTGCGAGGAGTGCCTATCGGGAAACCAGAGGGGCGGCGAGAAAACCGGGGAGCCTTGCCAACGCCTTACAACCCCGGAGAAGTAACATCAACCAATTTTGACTTGCCTGATCATAAGGATCAGGCCGAAACAACAACAACAACCGGACAGAACAATACATTTTTTTTAAATAACCCAAACAAAATTTTGAAAAACGAGCAAGCGGAACCAACGCGCGGACTAGTACCACGCCTAACGCTGAGGGAGAGGCAGGCGCGATATGACGCAGCGCGGAGAAGAATTTTCGGAGAAGCGCAAAAAGTGGAGGCTGTGAGCGGCGAAAACGTCTCAACAAACCAAGAACGCGGACCAAGCAGCAAATGGGCGAAAATCCTGGAGTTGCGGAGGCGCGCGCGGGTAAGACGAAGAGAAGCGCGGTCCATTGAGGAATCAGTGATCCGCGACTCCAGTGATAACCGGCCATACACTCAAGTGGTCATCGAGGGTACCCGCATACAAGGTCTACTGGACAGTGGAGCGTCGATAAGTTGTCTGGGGTCTGTGGCGCGCGCTTGGGAACAGAAAATGGGAAATAAGCTGCGCAGGTTGAATGACAATTTGAGGACCGCGGATGGGAAGGCGCAAGCAGTTGTAGGGAAAATCGACGTCTCAGTAACCTGGAGAGGCAAAACAAAGCCACTCACGCTTTATTTGGTGCCGAGCCTAAAGCAGGAGTTGTACCTGGGTATCGACTTCTGGGACGCCTTCGGAGTGGCACCGATGGTGATCTCAGAGCTAGACACCCAGGGACAGCTCGAGTTGTCCGCAGCTCAGTCTCAAGACTTGGAGCGCGTGAAAAAGCTTTTTCCGTCGTTCGCGGATCTAGGACTAGGGACTTCATCTCGGGGATTGATCTTAAGGACGCGTTTTGGCAGATACCGCTGGAACAATCCTCGAGAGAGAAGACTGCGTTCACGGTTCCGGGGCGACCTCTTTATCAATTCAAGGTGATGCCATTCGGATTGTGTAACGCGCCGCAACGCCTTTGCCGACTAATGGATAAGGTCATTCCATCGCGCTTGAGAGAACACGTGTTCGTGTACATCGACGATCTCTTGGTCTGCTCCCCCGACTTTCAAACGCATTTGCGGCACCTGGCAGAAGTGGCTGATTGTCTGGCCAATGCAGGCCTAACCATCAACCTGAAGAAGTCTAAATTCTGCCAGAAGGAGCTGAAATACTTGGGTTTTATTGTGGGACAGGGACAGTTGAAGACGGATCCAGAGAAGGTGCAGTCGATCGTGGAGTTTCCGGTACCGGCGACCATAAGGCAACTACGTCGCTTTCTCGGCATGTGCGGATGGTACAGACGGTTCATACCGAATTTTTCCACAATTGCGGCGCCGATGACCGAGTGCCTGCGCACGGCGAAAGCGTTTAGCATGACCGAGGAAGCGGTGAAGGCCTTTGGAGAGCTGAAAGCAGCGCTCACGTCTACAGAGGTGTTAGTAAATCCAGACTTCACCAAGCCTTTCTTTATTCAGTGCGACGCGTCAACACAAGGAATAGGGAGCGTATTGTTTCAAAAAGACGACGAGGGCAACGAAAGGCCCATTTCGTTCATGTCGCAGAAACTCAACTCCGCCCAGCGCAATTATACAATTACGGAGCTAGAGTGTTTAGCCGCGGTCGTTAGTGTGAAGAAGTTTCGTGCGTACGTGGAGGGTCTCCCGTTTACGGTGATCACAGACCATATGAGCCTCAAATGGCTTATGGGGCAAAAGGATCTCTCCGGGCGCTTAGCCAGGTGGAGCCTTAAGCTTCAAGGCTTTGATTTCAAGGTTGAGCACCGGAAGGGATCCCAAAACATAGTCCCGGACGCATTGAGTCGAATGCATATGGATAGCCTAAACGACCTGGATACTGCACACGAAATTGACTTCACATCACCAGAATTTTCGGGAGAGGACTACGCTGCGCATAAACGCAACGTTGAACAAAATTCCGAAAGGTTACCAGATTTACGTGTTGTTGACGGAGTACTGTATATAAGAGTGCGGCCGAGGTGTGACGGCGAAATGGAAGAATCAGCTTGGCGAGTGTGGGTACCGGAGGCCCTGAGACAACAACTACTTAAGCAGGCGCACGAGGATAGAATGGCTGGTCACGGTGGAACGGCAAAAACCTTGTACAGGTTGAGAACTCGGTTTTACTGGCCAGGTATGGTGGCAGATGTCAAGAACTTCATCGCGAGATGTGATCCTTGCAAATGCGCTAAGCCACCAAACGCTTCAACACGACCACCTATGGCCAACCGATTCCGGTCTGAAAGACCCTTTCAACGCTTATACATCGATTTTTGCGGACCATACCCGCGATCGCGTTCTGGAAACTCGTACATTTTTGTTGTACTGGACCATCTCTCAAAGTTCATCTTTTTCAAGCCGATGAGACAAACTACTGCGCAGGAGGTAACAAGGTACCTGGAGAAAGACATATTCCATGTGTTCGGGGTGCCGGAGGTCATACACTCCGACAATGGGCGGCAGTTCATCTCAGACGCGTTCACTAAGTTCACGCAGAGTTATGGCGTGAAACATATCAAAACCGCGCCATATGCGCCACAGGCGAACGCTTCAGAGCGCGTTAACCGGTCGCTGCTTGCTATACTCCGTACGTATATTGCGGGAGTAGATCAACAATCTTGGGACGAACACGTCTCGCATGCAGCATTCGCTTTACGGAGCGCGGTGCACGACGCTATAAAACTAGAACCCTACAAGGCAGTGTTCGGACAAAACATGATTCAACATGGAAGCGCATACGAAACCTTGCGCCGGCTAGAAAGGCTGAGGGAAGTGGACACGGAGGTGCTGCCTAGATATGATCGTGTTTGGCTCATGGAGAGAAGTTGATTCGAAATTTAGACGAGGCGTATCGAAAGGGTCAGCGCGCATACAATACGAGGGCGCGGCCAATCAAGTATCGGGAAGGCCAGACGGTATATAGAAGAAACTTCAAGCTCAGTAATGCCGCAGAACGATTCAACGCGAAACTAGCCCCAAAATATTTGAAGTCGGTGGTGCTCGCAGCAAAAGGCAACTCGTTATATGAAGTCGGAGACGTAGCCGGACGTCCAGTTGGAGTGTATCATGCTAAGGATCTTCGCGTTTAGGAAGTCTTCGAGAACAGGCGACCAGCTTTTCGAGCGCTTCGACATCGCAGGCGGTGGCGTATCGCTCGCCCTGTTGCGGTCACCTTATAGGCGAACGATATTTTAATCAGCTAATGCGACCCTGCGCGTAAACGCACTGAATGCACTCGATTTGACACTTGACATCGATTGACATTGACACGTAGACATGCCAAATTCGGCATATCCGGTTCCTTTTTAAACAAGAAACCGAAGAACGTGCACACAAAAAAAGCTGCAGCGCCCCACAAAGTGAAATTTCAATTAATTCGCGGGCGTGGGCAGATGCCGTTGCACAATAGTGCCAATACGGCGTTTTACAAGCGATTTTTTTTGCTGAACGTGAGTATTTATTTCAGCGTTGTTCAAACATAAGGCTGAAAATATAAAAATCTTCCGTAGTGTATGGGCGAGACCATGTTATTGTGCATAAGCTACGTGTAGCTGAAAATACCAATATTTTCTTGAGAATCTACTGGCGAGCGAACTCCGCTGCTTGTTTAAATACATAGGTAAGTGGTTTAATAAGCTAGGGAAACCGTAGCCAGAGTCGCTAATCGAATATTAATTTCTATAGTGAAACATCCCGCCAAAACTATAGCGACAGAGAAACGAGTCCGCTTTTGGAGTACAGCAGTGACCAGGTGCACTCAGTGAACGTCGGCAGCTGGGGAAGCCTATATACATAACTATCCGGCAAACTACCAAACGAAAGTGTTCCCGTTTCGTGAGCAGCGCAGTCAGCAGATATCACCAGCTGCGCAATCTTACAAACAAAACCCCAGCAACCGAACATCTGCCGGCCGCGTTGGAATTGTACTATATGGGCGAGCCGATAACGACAACAGGTTTTTTTTAGTTTATAAGAAATAGAGCGCGTAGTGAGTAGTGCACGAAGCGCGCAGAAAATAGTCTTCCATTGGACTCCGCCGCTAGAGATTTTGGTTTGGTTGCCAATCGCCCGTGCAGAGCGAGCTATCAATACCAACAGCTCAGTAGCAGCATAAGCGAGAGGGCATTTGAGCAGTGAGTGGTGACACTTCGTCGCTGACGGAACAATTGGCAAAAGAAGCATCGCAGTGACTGCGAGTGCGGACTGGAATATATGTATATATGCAAGCGTTGCGTGGCTCACAACAACTTACGGTCAATTGACCAATTCACACAAATATTGGTTTGATTATTATTATTTAGAGTAGTTTATTTAGGACCGCATTTCGTTTGTTACCACGCGCTCAGAAGAACCACTTATAAGCTTAAAGCGGGAAACGGAATCAGTCCGCCAATACGTCAGTGGCGTGACGTACGTCAATGTTAGCGAAAATTCTATTATAACGCGTCCGCGGTATCTGGCGTTACTCATACAAACACCCGCAGTCGACTTTGTGGTCAGTTGTTTCCGCGCGCTGGCGGACTGATTCTGCTGAACGCTCAAACATTTCGGTAGCTGCAGCGAATTGTAGCGTGAACCATAGTATACATATATATACGTACATGTGTACCTAATCGCGTTCTTCTTGACTCTCGCCAATGTTATTTGTCCAATACATAATTTTTTTGTTTTAGCGCTAAAAAGCACAGCAACTCACGACCTTTGTTCGGTCGGAATTTTTGTATGTAACAATGAAATATTAATACAGAATTTTTTTTGAGTAATAACTAATAATTTTGGTTTGTTTTTATATAATAGTGGAAGGGAGTAATAGGGTGAACTGGTAGCTGCGCTTGGCGTGACCCAAGCCTGTGAAGACGTCTTGTTAGGGTGGTAGGCATATACGCTAGGTTGGTGGTTTCTTGATTACTATGTCCCTTACGACCCCTGCCCCTATGTTTTAATTGCTTTAATAGTTTCAACGAGGTGACTGCGCATCAGTGTGTTTAGACAGTGCGCTCATATATAATAGATATGTATGCACGAAAGTAGATTGGTTGTAGCGCGGAAAACGCGTATCGTACTCGAAGCACAAAAGCAAAGCGATAACCACTGATGCGGACTCACGTCGTAGAAATACCAGACATATACATTTTGCCATTATTATAAGTACACTTTTGTCTTGAAATAATCACGCCGATTTTGGCGTAAGTAAGTGAGATCTTGTGATATTGTTTTTCTGATACATTTTGCATAATTAAATATACAATAAATTTAAGCAATACAGGCCGCTTGAATAGGCCAAAAGTAATGTTAAGCCAACTTTAAAGGCATAGTTTAGGTCAAATGGCCATATATATATATATATAAATATTTGGTAATAAACAGTTTGTTTTGGATTGCTAAGTGACAGTAAATGGTGACTATTTACTTCGGGTGTGGGTGTAGACGGACAGACATGATGACGACAGTTAGGGGTAAAGGGAATTCGTAAGTAGCTTATCAGCTGCATATTGGGGTCGACTAAAAATCAGTGCCACTGTCGACCATGGTTGGGTATGGGTATAGACAAGGCCGGCCAGATAACACCACTGGACAAATGGTAAATGGGTAAGTGCGCGATATTCTCAGGTAGTACAATTAGGGTACGAATTTTTTGTATGGTGCGGACGGCATGCACCAGGACCACAAGAACCACCCCATAGTCCGGCGAGCTAGTTCGAGCTTAACGCAAGCGTACCCACCGTGGTATCTTGGGCATGCATCATGAGGATGGTAAGCAATAGCAGTCTTCACGTGTCTGACAACCCCGTACGTAACAGAGTGGGGCCATCAGGCGTCTTCACGCGTAACCTCTGACATCTCTCCCTTCGTACGTAACAATCTCTATATAAAACAAAAAACACCAATTTATTTAACATAGAAAATGGAAAGGTTGGTAAAAAATTTAATTTATTTCATATCAAAAAGCAACCTAGGTTGAATCTAGCACGAAGTAGACCTCCTGTCTAGGCCCTAGATAGGCTCCTTGTTTGGCCCAAGATAGGCCTAGATATCATGGCCCATTTTTACAAAAGCATTAACATTGGGGCAAGGGCCTAGATAGGCTTTCCTTGTTTGGCCCAAGATAAAACTATGGAGGATCTAGTTAGGGCCATTACAACGCCTAGACACAATTTCCAGCCGGGAAAGCTTATGTTGTTTTACCATAGTCCAACGATCAGTTACATTTGCATCTAAGAATTGCTTACATACATATATTTGTATGTGGCGTTACCTTGAACCTCGGAAACATGAAAGATTTGTCTTTGTCGATTTTCACGTGGTTCGTTGTCTAACACCGTTGAAATAAAAGCGGCAATCTCTGAGAGCCACTCACTAAAAGGTTGAATATTTGGATACGGCAAAATTGTTGATGCACGCCGGGCCCACTCTACTCGCTTACTCATTAATAGATTGTAAAAATATGGAAAGATTTTTTGTTGTTGTTGCGAACTGCACAAGTTTACCTATATTGTTTTCTGAAATCGGCGAAACCGCTCGTATTTGCTTCAATTGGCTACGAATCAAAAACTCAGGTCGACCAAAACGTGTACGTAGATGCTCGACAGCATCATTGACATTATTTGGATGAATCAAAAGAGATTTAACTACCTCCCGCGCTTCACCTTTAAGGCACTTATATAAACGTTGATTATTTTCAAACTTCGTATACCCGTAGGCAACTGTCGACTCGACATAAGCAGTGTAAAATATTGGCCATTCTTCCGGCAGTCCAGAGAACTCCGGAAGGTCAATCAGTTTACGCGACGTCATAGAACCAGGGGCATTCAAATCATTAATTGCTGCTCTTTGCAGCTGTATAGCTGAATCTACTGAATTTCGTGCTGGCGAATTGGTATAAGACGAGGCGCGATTTATTGATTTCAATGCAAATGTCGACGGGTGCATATACACTGGCGGCGGCAGCACGTATTGTTGTAATGCGTATGACGTCATATTATTATCACGTATTTGTATATGCCCCCCGAGATTTGCTTGACTCGTAGCTGTATTGATTGTTGGTTGCAACGAACTTAAGAACATGTTGTTGACATCACTTTGTTGTGTAAATGCACTGGCATGTGCTTGATTTATTGGATACATCGAATGTTGCGACACATTTGGCAACATGTTGCTCGTTTGGCTTGTTGGATACATCGGATATTGCGGCATGCTCGTCAGCATGTTGCTATTTTGACTCATTGTATACAAGCACGAACCTGTATGCGATTCCCTCGACATTGAAATCGGCATGGTTGATATAGCATCACTTACCACCGATGTTGTTTGGCCACATGACAACTCATTAGTTGACCTAGCTAACGATTCTTTACTTTTCCCTGAATCTGATTTACTTAACCTAACCTCAGCATCCTTTAGTTGACGTTGCAAAATGGCAATTTGATTCTGCATAGACGTTAACTCGATTTCACGTGACGAAGACTGCATGCTGGCATGTACTATTGGTGGCGCTGGCTGTGGAGCTCCGGTGGCGGTTGTACTGGCATGTACCCTTGGTGGCGCTGGCTGAGAAGCGCCGGCGGCGGCTGTAGTGATGGCGATGATTGGAATGTCAAATCTATTATCGGCGGCAGTGTGAGCTACTAGGCGTGCATTCACTTCTCCGCTTTTAGGCAATGATTCGGCGGGATATATTTGTTGCCGGCCAGAGGGCATATAGATGTTGTGCACATATTGTTGGCTAGGGGCAGTTGTGGTGGTGGCAGGGGGAATATGCAACATATGTTCAAGGCTTACCTGGCAAGTCGGTGGTTGCTGCGCAGCTACAGCGATAATAGCACTGCTTGTAGTTGCTATGGTGGTGTTGGCTGTTGTAGTTCTTTGTTCTGCGGCTAAATTCTCATTGTGCGGCATGATTGCAGGTGAATTTCTGTTGCCTGATGGATGATTTCTGGCGCTCCTGCGTGGTGGAGTGCGATGCATTAAAACGTTCACAAGCAACGGCAGATCGATCACAAACAGTACAATATCATTTCAACAATTACGGCAGTCACAAATTACGGCGCACCTGCACTTTCAGAATTAACTTATAAAGTGCGAAATAAAGATTGTCATTGCCAGGGGTCTTGCGAATCTAACCTCGCTTGGTGCATGTGTGCCGCATACTTCAGTAGGAAAACTAATTAACTAGGTTTTGCGCAACGCTATTGATAACGTGTCAGCGCTATTTCAATGATGAGGTTTATTTCTATAAGGGGTACATTATAAGTACAATGAAAATCACATGTTAAATTATTTTACGCACCGCAGTTTTCTCGACCTCCTTCTTGCAATGACAAATGAAAATGTAAAATGTATAAGTAAATGAATTGTCAGATTTGGCGCAAAGGCGCGCTAAATATAATTGGCCATTGTTGCCACATGATTGATGTATAGTAAAGATAAGAATTAGAAGATGGCGAGAATACCGGGCGCAACCCGCAGTGTATGGCAACGCTATCGTGAGGCAAAGAAGGAAGAGAGACGCCTTTTCAGAAAAAAGAAACGTGAGGCCGAAAGGCGTGAGTGTGAGGAGCTTGAGATGCTGGCTGACAGGAATGATGCCCGAAAATTCTATGAAAAGATCCGGCGGATGACGGAAGGTTTTAAGACCGGGGCAAGTTCCTGTAAGGACAATAATGGCGACCTGGTAACCGACGTACAGAGTGTACTTAAATTATGGAAGGAGCACTTCTCCTCACTGCTAAATTGCGAGGGAGACGTCGAACCCGATACCCCAATCCCTGACGATGGAAAAGTCGTCCCACCACCTGACTATGATGAAGTGAGGATAGCTATATCCCGGCTCAAAAACAACAAAGCGCCTGGAAAACACGGACTACCCGCCGAGCTGTTCAAACACGGAAGCGAAGAGCTGGTAAAAAGCATGCATCAGCTCTAATGCAGAATATGGTCAGACGAGTGCATGCCTCCAGATTGGAATTTAAGTGTGCTCTGCCCAATCCACAAGAAAGGCGATCCCGCTAACCGCACCAACTACCGCGGAATCAGCCTTCTTAATATCGCATATAAGGTTCTTTATAGCGTATTGTGTGAAAGACTGAAGCCCATCGTAGACAAGCTGATTGGACCTTATCAGTGTGGCTTTAGACCTGGTAAGTCTACCATCGACCAGATCTTCACGATACGCCAAATCCTGGAGAAGACCCATGATAAAAGAATCGACACACACCATCTCTTTGTCGATTTCAAAGCCGCTTTTGACAGCGCAAAAAGGAGTTGCCTGTATGCCGCCATGTCTGAATTTGACTTCCCTGCAAAGCTTATACGGCTTTGCCAAATGACGTTGAGCAATACTAACAGCTCCGTCAGAGTCGGGAAGGACCTCTCTGAGCCATTTGAAACCAAACGAGGCTTCAGACAGGGCGACTCCCTTTCGTGCGATTTCTTCAACCTGATGCTGGAGAAGATAATTCGAGCAGCAGAGCTAAACCGCAATGGTACAATCTTTTACAAGAGCGTGCAATTGCTGGCGTATGCCGATGATATTGATATCATTGGCCTTAACAACCGCGCCGTAAGCGCTGCCTTCTCTGGACTGGATAAAGAAGCGAAAAAAGTGGGTCTTGCGGTCAACGAGGACAAGACGAAGTATTTGCTGTCATCAAAGAAAGAATCGGCGCACCTGTGCCTTGGCAGCCACGTCACTGTTGATAGTTACAAATTTGAAACTGTGAGGGACTTCGTCTATTTGGGAACCAGCATTAACACCGAAAATAATATCAGTCTAGAAATCCAACGGAGAATCACTCTTGCGAACAAGTGCTACTTTGGACTGAGTAGGCAATTGAGAAGTAAAGTCCTCTCTCGAAGAACAAAGATCGCGCTCTATAAGTCTCTCATCATACCTGTCCTGATATATGGCTCAGATTCATGGACAATGTCAAGAGAAGATGAGATGGCCCTTGGAGTATTTGAGAGAAAAGTTCTCCGGAAGATTTATGGTCCTTCCCGTGATGCCGACGGCGAGTATCGAAGGAGATTTAACGATGAGCTGTACGAGCTTTACGCAGATCTGACCATAGTCCAGCGAATTAAAGCCCAAAGGCTCCGCTGGCTGGGTCACGTCATGCGAATGGACAAAGAAGCTCCAGCCCAGAAGGTTTTCCAATCGTCACCCGAATTCGGCAGCAGAGGAAGGGGGAGGCCTCGACTGAGATGGAAACAACAGGTGGAGGATGACTTGAACTCCCTTGGGGTTTCCAATTGGCGTCAGTTATCGCTAAAAAGGAATGACTGGCGTGCTTTGATAGGCGACGGCCAAAATCGCTTAGGCGGTTAAGCGCCAATAAATGATGAATGATGATGATGAATACCGGGTGCTTCACATTCACAATATTAAAAACATTTAATGACATGGTGTGTTCTGTGGGTCATTCCATCACAGCAATTGCAGAAAATCTTTGAGTGCTGCACTTAAGCCTAGAGCTATATTGACTGGAAGATTAAGAAATTGCCCTCGTTCATCTAAAACCAAGCCATCAACTGTTCGCTTTACTTTACAGGTGCTGGAAGAAACCTGTTGTCTAGTAACTTAAATAGGCCACTCAGTATTTCAGTGTTTCTACATTTTACAATTTGGAGCAAGTATTGGCTTTCACATACATGTTCTGAATACCACTTAATGTCTGGGAAATCAGGAAGATCTTGTTCACCTGCCCTAACATATTTTGCGGTAACGTCATAGCCATCAATTACCATTGAACTCAATACTTCAGCTAATACATTTCCGGCAAATTCGAAATTAGATTTCTCTAAATATTCATCAATTGGAACGCCATCGAAATACCAACTCATATTTCGATAAACTCCATAATTCCAACTCTAAATAGCAGATTCAACATGGATAGAAAAGGAAGCCCGCTGAACAAAATTATCCACATTTTTATCCTCTTTTTTGGGGATAGCGCTTCAATTCAATAATTTTTCAAGAAATTATCAGAAGATGGTTAGCAGGGTAACTACTGATGACGTAATCATCATCTATACTCCCCCACCCCCCATGTCAACGAAAATAAGCAAACCAAAGACCCCCCGGCCCCAATAGTGATGACGTAGTACTTGAACGGCCCCTGAGGAGACGGACGACGCAGAGAAGGACTCCTTCTACGATAAACTTGAACACACATATGATCGCCGCCCCCAACATGATATCAAAATCGTGCTCGACTTTAATGTCAAGGTGGGCAAGGAAGGAGTCTTTGGTCCTACAGTTGAAAAATTTTGTATCCACGATATAACATCCCCCAACGGCACTAGGTTGATTGACTTCGCCGCTGCTCGCAATATGGTCATCAATAGTACCGGGTTCCAGCATTAACGAATACACCAAGCCACCTCGCTGTCCCCTGATCAAAGAACAAGAAACCAGATTGATCATGTCATGATCGACGGCAGACACAGCTCCACCGTTCTGGACGTGCGTACCCTACGTGGTCCCAATATCGACTCGGAAAATTATCTTGATGCAGCCAAGAATCGCACACGTCTCTGTGCAGAGAAGAAAGTACGCACAGTAACAGAAGGAAAGTTTGACGGCGAGAAGCTGCGTACGACACAGAGAGCAGATAAATTCTCCACTCGATCCTCACACCTGCTGTCGGAGAGCAATCCTCGACCTAACTATGTAACCAAGCAATGGAAGCATATCTCTCACTCATTACAAACCACCGCTGAGGCCACTATAGGGTTCCAGCGAGCCAGCAAGAACAACTGTTACGATGAGGAGTGCAGCACTGCCTCGGACAAAAAGGACGCTGCATACAGGGAGACGTTGCGAATGGGCGTAACCCGCAGTGTGTCGCAGCGCTATCGTGAAAATTCGTGACAAAATTCGTTACAAAATTATTTAAAAACAATCCAATGTATAGCAGAGCAAAAATATACATCTTTATGTGTTACGTGTATTAAATACTATAAGGTCTATCAGCTATTACGGTGTAGCTCCCGGCGGTAATAATTGAAATAGATTCTATAGACTTTTTCAAAAGTATTGCCAAATTCCGATTAAATTTATTCTCCCGTGATCTATTGCAATTACTCCCATCAGGATCTCCGCCAAATAGCTGACAGACTCCAATGCATTGTAACAAAAAAAAACCTATAGGTACAAAACAAATAGTAGGCATGTATATCCAAGAGCAAGTAGATGCTTTGCTGAGATTACAGTGAATCCATTTTTAGAAGCAAACGTCCACATTTGCCAACCACAAATGAGCTTTTATCACTTTTACAGTTGTATGATTTTTACTTAGGACATTTACTTCTTTATACTATTTTCAAATGACTTGAAATGCTTGAAAACTGATAACATTTACTCTATTAACTAGCCAAATAAACGAAATCAAAAGCCAACTATAAATTTTATGAGCGGACGTAATTTTAATGCAGTAAATGTGGCGATTAGACTATTCCATGGCACATTGATTCCAGTTCAATGCGTTGATGTAGTCGTTGGCAACCTCACAAGCCAATGGCAGCAAATTAATTCACAAACGACTTGTGTTCCATAAGTTTTGTGTATCATTTTGTATTCCCACCGGGAAGTGTATTCCTTGGAAAGTAATGAATGTTTTATATAATTTTATTCACAGCTACATTGTACATTGTAACCATCGAACCATAGCGATTGACACCTGGCACGCCAAAAAGCAAAGCTTTTAGAAAAGCGATAACAGATTTAAAGAAAAAAACTAACATCCGCGATTATCATAATCTCTAGCGAGATTTTTTTCGAGCTTATCTTCAAACTTGTGGTGTGCTGCTTTTGATTTTTCCTACAAGTTGGCGGAACCTGCAGTTTTTGGCCAAAACACACCGGGAGAGTTTGTCAAACTACTGCCTAGAGGCGACCCCGTTTAGAAAAATTATTTTTCTAAATAATTTTTGGTGTTGCTTTTACCGGGCATCGATACCCGACCACTTGGTGTAATAGGCCGAACACACTACTACTACACCACTCCGCCGTGAAACAATATGATAAGAAAATTATATAAATTGAGATATCTCGGAAACGGGTTCCGATATGGGACTTAAAATCAATTCCTCTAAAACTCTAATTAACACCTTTCATTGTATACCCTCCTGGGTCACATTTTGTTTTTGTTGTAACGAGGTGTAGCCCTGCCTAAATGTCAGAGAGGGTCACCCCGAGTGTATTGCTCTTGCCCGGGTCGATATAAGAAAACGGCCCGGGTCGTTTCGGCACGATGGGTACAGCACAAGTAGTGGTACCGTTCTCTTAGAACCGGCAATACAAGAAACTAGCCGTGTAGGCCATGTAGGTCATTTAGCGTTATAGTACATTTACACTGCACCAAATTTGGCGAGTTTGAATGACTCATTTCGAACCTGGTTCCACTGGCAAAATTTACATTTGGCTTTATCTTCCCTGCAAGAATCTTCTACCAGAACTCAAAGCCACTGAAAGAAAATGCACCACCATGATGTTTTAAACACCTGTAGAGTAACAATAAATGAAGAGTCAAGAAGGCTTCTATCTTTTCTTTGTAGAATTGGTCCATTTTCTTAAAAAAAACTAGTTGAAATCGTTATTTACAGCTGTTCATAATGTTAAAGTTATCACACGTCAATTACCCATTAAGGTTCTTGCTGGGCAATTCTAAATGTGGAACACAGGCAGGGTTGCTATTTTGAGGAAATGTGGATTGTATTGTTCGGCGAATGAGGCCAAATGTGATGGAATTCCAAATTTGGAAAATGAGATTTATATGGAAAAAAGCAAACAAAATTTCATAAAAATCAACCAAGCGGTTTAGAAGATCTAGTAGTCTGTCATACACCATAATACGAAAATTCACAACTTTTTATTTCCTTTTGACAAAGCAGCGTTGTTTACTTTAAACTTACAAAGTTTTCTTCACTTTTATTGGGGTCTGATCTCCTGGAAATGCTTGGTTAAACTTCAAAGATAAACATTTAAAATATGAATAAGCTTAGTTTCTAAGTGATTACAAGAGTTGAGAAATGGATTTAAATAAGCTGTAAGGGAATAAAAATATGTACATTGTACATATACCCTATAGGTACGGTGACCATCCGTTCTGTTTTTGGCAGAACAGTTCTGTTTTTAAGGAACTTGTTCTGCGTATTTTTTTTTTCTAAGGAAAATAACAAAAATGTTCTGTTTTTACGCAAATGTTCTGCTTTTTTGTGCCGGCAACCTTTTTTAACAAATGTAATGGTTCCCTATGTACAGTCACTTCTCAGAGCAGAACCCCAGGACATCGCCATGGATCTCTGCGCAGTGGAACCACCCGGGGTTTTACCTCGGCCAAGGACTGTCACTTTTAATGTAACCCTGTTTAGTATGTTTTGTCCCATTCCGAAACTATCATCCTCCCCTCTTGCAGCGGGGCTGCAAGATATTCTATTGTTACGGGCGGGCATTGAGCCGAACCCCGGACCAGAAGAATGGATATGCAGTGTCTGTTGCAAAAAGATATATATTAAACGGTCGCATTCTGTGCAATGCTTCTCGTGTAAGAGATGGCTCCATAAATCTGGATGTTCAGGGCTTAACCTTAACATCCACAGACCCTGTACTTTCTTTAGTACTTTCGTGGCCCCTTGTTGTTTGCGCCCTCGGGCGACCCGCGGTAAGCGCCGTTCAAGCGCACCCCTACCGCCACTTTCTAGTAGCAATACTAATAATAATAATAATGTCTTAACGACTAGCAGCACTTCTGCTATACCCGCCACACAAACTCCAGACTGTTGCTCGTGCCTTATGGCGTCAACATCACGCGCAGCAGCTCAACACTCTCGCTCCCACCGGAGCAGTTTAGACATGAGCAACTCCGAGCACCGGTCTCTCTCTGTTTCTACATCACACCCCCCCCCCCCCCCCCCCCCCCCCTGTACTGTTTGTCGGCAAAGATTATACACGCTCGCGTCATCGGTCAAATGCAATAACTGCTTAGGCCAATGCCACGTACATCTATGCTCTGGGCTCGCTAACAGGAACCTCTGGACGGATGCGTTCATCGCACCATGCTGTAACACACCTCAACCTACGACGCCAGCCAACCCGGTTACACCAGGTCCACAGCTAACTAGGCTGAGGCACACTCAGAGAAAAAACAAGATTTTTGTACTTAAATCAAGCCCAAATCAAGAATTTTGGTCACGAAAGTACGGTAATACCGAATATTCTTATACGAAGTACAAATTTCTCATATCAAGAATTTTTTTCTTACTTCGAAAATTCTTCTTTCAAGAGTAATTTTAGCCGAATTTAAGATCACCCGGGGTTGTCTCAAGAACAATATGTTCTTAGGATTAGTTTTTTATTCTTAGTTTGAAACCGAAGAAATCTTTTTTTAAACCCAACTTTTTCTTAAAGTAATACCAACAGTTGTCGAAACAAGATTATTAATTCTTAAATTAAGCAATAAAATCTGAAATTCATTTGGGGACGGCCTTGAATTAAGATCGGTGAAACTTAAAAACAGAAAATATATTCTTATTTCAAGAATCAAATAGGACTTAAAATGAGAAATTGTGTGCGTATTTCAAGAATAATGTCGATTAAAACAAGAACACATATTCCTATTTCAAGAATCAGATAGGACTTAAAATGAGAAAATTAGTTTTTATTTCAAGAATTATTTCGATTGAAACAAGAATAAATATTCTTATTTTAAGAATCAGATAGGACTTAAAATGAGAAATAAAATTCTTATTTCAAGAATAATGTCGATTGAAACAAGAAGAAGATATTCTTGTTTTGTGCCCTGTAGGAAAATGAAACACAATGTAAACTTTTTATTTTTTATTATTAATAAATACGAAAACTTGTAAATTACATTAAGAATGTGTACATTTATTATGTACGTATATTATGAACAAATTTCAAGTATTTAATTCATTTGATTTGAAAATTTTTGGAAAAAAAAAACCAAAAAATTGAAAAACTTTACAAAGTATAAAATTAGCGACCTTAAAGGGTTGCGAGGTTTATTTTCTGATCAATAAATTCATTTTGAGGGTTAGAACAAACAATTTTTTTGTATTGGAGTAACCCTACTGTATATTTATATAATACTGTTATTCAAAAATTGAATGGGCTACAAAAATGCATACTCTTAAAGCTATAACTAAATGTATGAAAACTGGACCTAGTTACATGCCATGCTTATATGAATCGCTCTGTAGTAAAACGTAAAAAGTTTTCAAGTCTGTTTAATATTCATTTATAGATGTGTTTTAAAATAAAACGAATTGAACAAAAGCGTTTTATGTATGCATATAAACTTGGTAATAAATTTTTACACAGATATGTACTTATATTTATAGATATTTCATTCTTACATATGGCTTTCCATTATTTGTTGGATATATATGTAAAGGTGGACTTGTAAATTCTTCAATTTGCTTTAAATACATTTGTTCAACTAAGCAACCTATTTCATATGAGCGCTGTGAAGTTAGCCCCCCCAACTTATAATTTTTAATTTTTTAAAACGCTAATCGTTTGATAATCGTTTGATAGTGATTGATAGGCTTCGATATTCGTTTGATAGTTAATCGTTTGTTAGAAAAAAAAAATTTTTAAATTATTTCTATGTGAAGTTAGCCCCCCCAACTTATAATTTTTAATTTTTTAAAACGCTAATCGTTTGATAATCGTTTGATAGTGATTGATAGGCTTCGATATTCGTTTGATAGTTAATCGTTTGTTAGAAAAAAAATTTTTCAATTTCTATGTGAAGTTAGCCCTCCCCCCCCGAACTTATAATTTTTAATTTTTTAAAACACTAATCGTTTCATAATCGTTTGATAATGATTGATACGCTTCGATATTCGTTTGATAGTTATTCGTTTGTTAAAAAAAAAAATTTTAAATTTCTATGCGAAGTTCGTCCTCCCAACTTATAACATTTAATTTTTCAAAACGCTAATCGTTTGATAGTCGTTTGATAATGATTGATACGCTTCGATATTCGTTTGATAGTTATTTGTTCGTTAGAAATTTTTTTTTTTTAATTTTTATGTGAAGTTTTAAATTGATTCGCAATTACCTGTGTCAAGGGTGGACAAGAAATTCGACTAACTGGGACATACAACAACGTTGTATATAAATAATAAATATAAAGAATATCTGTTTATAATTCGATATACATCGCCATTACTGACTTCACTTTGGTATTGTATCCAACATTTTTAATGGAAATTGTCATGTCGTCATACAGCTCCCAACAACCATTGGCCCTCTTTACGTAAGTAGTAAAATGTTTGGCAGCATAGTGTATTAAACCGATAAGTCTGAAATTAATTGTTTAAATCAATAATCAGGTGGAAATCGAATGCTTTGTTTTCACTAGGTAAAATTTACCCACAAACTTGGCAAAATCAATGAATATGGCTTGTCATGCAACGTCAAATGCGTTTTGACTACAAAGTGACATTTAAATAATAACCAAGAAGCAAAAACGGCAATTGCACATCGGTATGGCAGATTTGACATTAAAATTTCATTTGCCACCATGTTGGCAATTTATTTTCCTTTGCCAACTGGCCACTCATCAATAAATAATGTCACAGCATGTGAAACAATGGAAAATAATGGGTCATATTAATAAAAAGTAAGCAATTGCTTTTTCTCAAGATATGTAAAATTTGACGTAAACTTGTATGAAGAAACTTTCAAAAACTGAGTAAATGGTCTGAAAACTTAAGCAAAAGCAATTGCTTAGCTTTTATTAATATGGCCCAATGACACGGGTTGTGAAATAAATGAACACAATATTTTAGCGTGGGATTTGACCACTCACTGCTTTATCGAGTCAGTAATGTGACATAATTGAAATGCCTTTGACTCCAACTGACCAGCAGATCATCTTGAGGCAGTTTTTGATGTCAGTCATTTTGACCTAATGAAAACCAAGCATAAAGCTGGAATTATTGGTGATGTTTGTCGTAACGCTGTAGTCGTATCCAATCAGCTGATTCGACCAACCTTATGAAATTTAATGCAATCGATTATTGGTGCCATATCGTAACGCTAAGGTCGTAACCGGATCGTAGCCAACCAATTGGTTTTTGGTTTTCCGCGGTAACGATAAACAGCTGATTACCTTTTTTGTTCATTTAATTTATTTGTTTTGCATTAATTTTTCGAATTTATTGGTTTTTGCTATTTGGTGAGTTATCATTTTACATTTTTTAAGAAAATATTAATTAAGATTGTGTTCATAGCTGAGTTTTTGCAGTCAATCAGCTGTTTACGGTTACCGCACCAATAATCGATAAAAATGTATCCCATAGGGTTGCGTTAGAGATACGACTACAGCGTTACGACAAACATCACCAATAATTCCAGCTTAAGACTGTCTAACTATCAGGGATGTATTTAAAATATAAAACACGTATTTGTATTGAAATAAATTTTAACAAGAGTATTTTGTATTTGTAATTTAAACACATTTATAAGCAGTATTTGTATTTTGTATTTTAAAATGCTTTTTCTATTCTAATTTTTTTATCATACCAAAAAGTTTTTTTGCAACTCTGTTATTCATTTTTTTGACATTCGCATATATGTATGATTTGAAAAGTATTTTTGAAAGTGTTTTTTTATTTAAATGCTTTTCTAATACCTATATGACACTAGCTTATTATAGTGTATTTTTCCTGTATTTTCTTTGTATTTTTCCTCAATTTTCCGTTTCCCTTACTCCTAATACAGTTTCAGTATTGGTGCAAGTGTGTAAACTATATTGCAAAATACAAACGAAATAAAAGAAAAATACAAACTAGGCTGTGAAAAACCAAAAAGTTCGTCAGGTTTTTTTGACATTCGGCAGCTTTTTCTTAATTTTTTCTGACAAATAAACATTTTGTTTTTACTTTTAAAATTTTGTGCACAAATATACAATAGAAATGAAATTTCTTGTGAAAGAAATGAAGAAAAATATTTTTTCAATTAAATTCATATTGTTTTTATTTTGAAAAATGTTCGTGAAAAATAAGATTGAAAAAATAAACAATAAAAAGTCAAACTCAATTATTTTGTAGGCAATGTTGGTCTATGTTGCTCAAGTTGAAAATTGTTATTGTATTTTGACTTTTCGTTAAAGTTTCGTCCATTTTTCTTGTTTGGAATCCAAGCAGAAACAAACTGGTATCAGCCCTAACAGCAATTTTGGTGTAACCAACAAAAATAAAATTTTACAGGAGAAGGTTTTTAAAATTAAATTTCTTAAAAAATTTCATGCAAAATGTCGCTTACATCATAATTGTTTTTGGTTTATCTCTGTAATGGAACTTATTACGGCTGTGATATTTTGTGGGATAGTTTAAAACAAACATAACTACCAATATCTGCCAAAAACCGGATTTTCATAATTTTGTTGGCTACACTAAAATCTCGGTTAGGGCTCGATATGTAGGTAGGTATATAAATTAATAAATTTTATTTAGATCTCTCAAAAATTGAGACTACAGTGCACTCGGGAAAACGGCAACGCTCGTTTACGTCGACATTCCAAAACGTCAACCCGTTTTTTTTTTTACATTGCCTACTCTAAAACGTCAACTCAACTACAAAGCTCTAAAACATCAACTCTCAATAAAACCAAATTTTGAATTTAGCAGCAGTTAATTTGTACACACACACATTTATTTTATGAAATCATTTCTGAAATTGGGGATTTCCCTTATAAGCAGAGTAGAAAAGTAGTTGCAACTGCACATACATATGTGTGCAACGTAAAATTTATATTGAGGAACATGATATGATATTTATTACAATATATGGGAGAAAATCCATGTTGGCCGCAGGAAAAAATTCTAAAAACTCAGACCAATTTTTAAACCACTTGAATGTTGCACTTAAGTAATAAACTTAACAATATTTTTTTTTGTTCACAAACTTAGTTAAGTTAAGCATGGTACCGGAACGTTATTTTAACCGGCTTCGTACCTTAATTGGTTTCGAATTATGCAAAATACACTTTATTGCGCACACGTCTTCAAAATATGTACTTTAAATTCTTTAACTTCTGCTCACTGTAGTTATTTATTTTCCGGCATTCCACTTATAACTAGGACGTCTTCGATTTGAACAGAATTTGATGTTTCACTTGTAAGAGAGAGCTACTATGTACTACCCTACAAGAACACTGACTACACTGGTCGACGGCCAAAATTTACCAGAGACGCCGTTATGAAATTCGTATGTAAAACCACCCCCTGATTTCGAAAATCGAGTTCATTTTTGATTCTATGGTACCGTTTTTGAGATATTTGCATTTTACCGTTATTCGAAAAAACCAAAAAGATGGCTCCCTTTAATTACATATATCTCACGAACGGGTCAAGCGATTGCAAAAAGGTTGACAGAATCAAAAAGACGATAAAATTTGCTATAAATGCATCATACATTGTTTTTTGCTCAACCAGATAGTTTTCGAGATATTAGCTTATCATTTCATATTTTTGTTTTCTTTTATGAAAAAAAATGAAAAAAATTACTCTTTGCGTGGACAGCATTCCAAAACCACACCTTTTTTTCTAGATATTTTTTCTTTACGTAGAGCTCTGTTTTATTAGAAAAAAGATAAGCTATCATCGAAGAAAATCGATGTAAAACTACGTAAGTTATAAGCGATCAAATAAAAATACCCAGGTTGCGCAATTTCAACGTATAGCTCAAAACGTATGTATGGTATAAGAAAGAGAGAAATATCAAGCTATGCTCTGTTTCTATTGAGTTCAAAGTTTAATTCATGAATGAAATTACCCATATTTTTTACTTTTTTTAAATTTATTTATGTTTATACTATATTCTAACAATCTTTATCTTAATTTGATTTTACTATGTAGTCGAAATAATTATGTGTTCTACTTTGAGGCTTATTCAGTTTAGGATCGGTTTCTCTTATGAGAAACCAGCAGTAATCACCCATCATTGCGACGTCCCAGAATCCTTGATATCGATTCTCAATTAATTTCATTTGCTGATGAAACCTTTCGCCATGTTCGTCACTTTCGTCGCCAAGATTTGCCGGAAAAAGTTCAAATGTGAGTGCAGAAAGTGAATTTTTAAAGACATATTTACGCCTGGAAAGAAAATATTAGTTAGGTAAATAAAATTTTGGGAAATTAATTTTAATAAGCCTTTTATATTTACCCATTTTTGCATAATTATTGATTAAGTCGTTCACTATCTGTTCGTAGTTAGGGCTTTTGTGTCTACCGAGAAAAGAAGCAACGACCTTTTCAAAGGATTCCCACGCTGCTGCCTCAACTGATGAGAGTAGTCCTTTGAATTGAGTATTGTTGATCAACTTTTTTATTTGTGGTCCAACAAACGACTTTGAGATCAGAACATATTTTCCAATCATGCTCTTCATATTTGATAAATTTGAGAATTTTTTGCATTTCCTCGTAGGTTTCCTTTGTATTTACTGCATGTGCGATCGGGATAGAAGGCTTTTTGTTACCAATATGCAATAATACAGCTTTCAAACTCAGTTTATTGCTGTCTATGAACAATCGCCACTCTTTTGAATCATATGTTTGACCAAACTCTTTGAATAAACCAGGAATGTCGTTGCAGTAGCATATACTGTCTTTCTTGGTATAGTGTTTGGAAAATGGTTCGTGACGAGTTCTACAATATGTCACCTTAAGATCGGATGACTCAAATTTAAATTGTTGCATACGGGAAGTGTGGATCTCTGCCTTTTCCTTGGATAGTTCCAAATCTCTTATCCAATCATTAAGTTGTGCTTGTGAGAGAACGTTTCTCTCGTTTCCCACGCGAAAGTCAGTACAACTTGATTCCCCGCACTCAGATATTACTGTTGACAATGGAACTGGATCCGCAACTGTCGTTGAATGTAGTACTGGTAATGTCACTGATGGTACGCTGGCATAAGTTACTCTTCTTGATCTTCCAACGCTAAGCACTTTCGTTTGACAAATATAACACTCCATTGAATGGCAAGTAGGTTCTCTCCATATCATTGGTGTAGCAAATTTTATTTGTTGTCCTGATTTCGACTGAATCAATTCTACTCGACACGATGTACACAAAGTGCTCGGTGTCCATGGTTTTTCAGCATTTTTAGGCTCAATGCCAAAATACTTGGAGTATAAAGTTTTGATACGATCTGAGAACACTCGTCGTAGCCTTATGATAGTATATTGGCCACACATGAAACAGAACATATCTGGATCGTTATCACACTCAAATTCTCGCGTCCTTTTACTCAATTTATTTTTTTTTTAATAAATCACGGTTTTGAAATTCGACTTATGAACTGAACTATCTCCGGCGAGCCTTGCAGATGTTTTGAAGTTTCAAGGCGCCTTAACTCATATTTATACTCGGACCAAAAATAAAATTGAAAAAATCAAATCTTACCTAGACAGAAAGGTTCCTTTTTATACGAAGCCGGGAAAAGAAAATATTACCTGCTTTAGATGTCGGCTTTAAAAATTTTCTTATAATTTTGAAAATCTACCTGCATACTTACACATAAGTGACGGAAATACATGTTATAACTACATGCCTACAGCACTTTCGAACCCAACCACTCTTCATTTCGAAGCAACCACTCTACCTACTATAAAACAATTCGAGTATTAATAGTACTATTTGATTTATTTAAAGAAAAAGTATTATCATTGTTATGGTGTTATTCGTTTATCCGGATAATATCCCATTTGCACTTTATACCTTTAAAATATGTATGTATACATCACACATTGAAGTTGCGCAACCTGGGTATTTTTACTTGATCGTTTATAACTTACGTAGTTTTGCATCGATTTTCTTCGATGATAGCTTATCTTTTTTCTAATAAAACAGAGCTATACGTAAAGAAAAAATATCTAGAAAAAAAGTTGTGGGTTTGGAATGCTGCCCACACAAAGAGTAATTTTTTTCATATTTTTTCATAAAAAAAAAACAAAAATATGAAATGACAAGCTAATATCTCGAAAACTATCTGGTTGAGCAAAAAACAATGTATGATGCATTTATAGCAAATTTTATCGTTTTTCCGATTCTGTAAACTTTTTTGCAATTGCTTGACCCGTTCGTGAGATATACGCAATTAAAGGGCGCCATCTTTTTGGTTTTTTCGAATAACGGTAAATTACAAATATCTCAAAAACGGTACCATAGAATCAAAAATGAACTCAATTTTCGAAATCAGGGGGTGATTTTACATACGAATTTCATAACGGCATTTCTGGTAAAGCGAAAAAGTTGAAATTCGTGGTCCAGTGCTATTATTTGACTGTCATCCTAACGATCAGCGCTCGGAACAAACTATGTACTTGCGCAAATGTGATGTACACAAACGGTGTACGTGAGTTTTTGTCTCCCTCTTATACATTGAAATCGCCTACTACTTGAGTACAGAGCGATACGGCTCACTCCCACTCTTTTTCTTGGATCAGGACTGACACTTAAATTATCAGAACTGATATGAATCAAGGAAATGCGTCACAATTGACCATTGTCATAAGCTGCCAAAAATGATGACTGCTTTTAATAGAAAACTTTCGTTGTAATTTTTTAGTGTTAAAATAATGTGTTACATAGTTTTATTTTATAATTAATCACAAATATTAATAATTATTAATTATAATTATACATTTATTTCGTCATCGAATCTTGGTCCCAGCGTCAAGTGCTGCAAAATGGACGATTTCTGGTTGAGTTTTATGATAAAACACTTATTTGACATTGATCTGATTTGTTTCACTAAAAATTCAACTTAATTTTACCATTTTTCACTAAATTCTAATAAAAAATAAATTGAAGTCCTTTTCACAAAATTTTCGCAAAGAACTCGCGACAGTTGAAAATTTCGCGGAATGCTAAAGACGCCCCAGTGCTGATAATCATTTGATTATCATATGACAGTCTGTACTGACAAAATGACTAAATCGGTTAAACTGTTCTCTCATACATAAGATTTTAGTGAGTATGATATATCTGTTTCACATACATAATAGCGTCTACAGTATGTTCTTTTGTTCTGCAGCAGGTGTCCGAAATTGTCCAATTTGGAGTTCCCCTCCATAATTCTAAGCAGTCGCTAGGTAAATGCAGGCAGGATGTTTACGACAGCGCAGGATCAGCACTGTTAATTGAAAGTGTATTAGAGAAAATGTCAGCGTTTCTTGTAGGGTAGGTACAGCATGCTTTGAAATAATGATTTTCGTTGGCGCCGCCGCGGCGTGGCGATCACTCGAAGCTAACGGTACAGCAATTAATGCAAAAACGTAGTTTTGAATTCTACTGCATTGTAGTGTTGCCACAACACGGTTATTTTTGGGACCAAACTTCACATAGAAATTTAAAAAAAAATTTTCTAACAAACGATTAACTATCAAACGAATATCGAAGCCTATCAATCACTATCAAACGATTATGAAACGATTAGCGTTTTAAAAAATTAAAAATTATAAGTTGGGGGGGCTAACTTCACATAGAAATAATTTAAAAATTTTATTTTTCTAACAAACGAATAACTATCAAACGAATATCGAAGCGTATCAATCATTATCAAACGATTAGCGTTTTAAAAAATTAAATGTTATAAGTTGGGAGGACGAACTTCGCATAGAAATTAAAAAAATTTTTTTCTAACAAACGAATAACTATCAAACGAATATCGAAGCGTATCAATCATTACCAAACGATTAGCGTTTTAAAAAATTAAATGTTATAAGTTGGAAGGACGAACTTCGCATAGAAATTTAAAAATTTGTTTTTCTAACAAACGAATAACTATCAAACGAATATCGAAGCGTATCAATCACTATCAAACGATTATGAAATGATTAGCGTTTTAAAAAATTAAAAATTATAAGTTGGGGGGCTAACTTCACATAGAAATAATTTAAAAATTTTATTTTTCTAACAAACGATTAACTATCAAACGAATATCGAAGCCTATCAATCACTATCAAACGATTATCAAACGATTGGCGTTTAAAAAAATTAAAAATTATAAGTTGGGGGGGCTAACATCACAGCGCTTCTCATATGATCTTAAATGATATTCAAAGTTTTTTATCTCCACTTTTTGACAAAGTACAAAAGCATTTTCTTCATGGACAAGCAAACCTTTAATTTTATAAAGTTCAAAAGTTATTGTATTTATAGACAAATAATAATTTGGTTTATATCGTGTTCCCTTAAAAATTATCTCACTACAAAATTCACAGTTTTGCAAATCGATATTCAGTAATTCATTTTTTCCACAATGAACATCATATGTAATTAAATTTGGCAGTATTGTAGTTTTATAGTTTAAAGCAGGTTCAACGAACTCGTTATGGCTAATCAAAAAATTGGAAAACTTTAACGCTGCTTTAATTGCTGAAGTATAAGGGGTATTTCGTCTGGAATTTGTCGTATGACAATAAATTTTAGATTCTTTGTGCTTTGCTTCAAATCTCATTGTCCACAAATATTTCAAAGGTCCACATTTTTCAATTGCTGTGGCATAATGAACAAGGAAGTGATGCTTAGGCTTTAAAGAACCAAAAAGTCTGATGTACAAGGAATGATGCTTTTCAACTAATATTTTTAAATTATTCAAGTCGTCTTGTACATAAGTAGGTCTTAAAATTAAATCTATTATATCTAATAAAATTAATAACAGCTTCCAATGCTCATTAGTAGGAGGTATTAAATCTCCAATTATTAAAGGCAAAAAATTCACAAAACATATCACCTCGCTGGCTGTCATTTTTAAGTTAAATGTTTTCAATTTAGAAAAATCTAAGGGTTTGGAACAATTTCCAACTTCTGTTTCTCCATATTGAAATAGTGATTTTCTGCTATTTATATCATTTAAAGATAGAACATTGGTATTTATTAAAGCAAGCAGTACATTACAAAACATCATAAACACATACTCCATCGTATAAGTCGTGCATGATATCAAAACAAAAATTTTCCATTACATTGAAATTGCCAAGTTGTTAAAAACACAAACATTTTTTAAACCAGTTTCTCTGAAATCATTTTTCAAAATATCCTCTTTATAACTTTGTTCATTTCGCAAGAATTCGACAATTTCGAACGTATCACCTTGCATTTGTTCTTTTGTTCTAAAACAGGCGCGACAATATCTTTTCGAATTAAAAGATTGTACGAATCCCATTATACTATTGACAGCTAAATTGTCCCCAACCAATAACCCCAAAACAAAATGAACTTTAGTTACTTCATTTCCTATACATATATCTACTCCGATAAATGATAAAACGAACGTTCGTTTCCATATAATTTTAGATATGAACTTGAAATATGTATTGAAGCTGGGATAGAAGATATTGCGGCATTGAAGGGAAGTTAATGTAGCATCCACATATTGAAAGTGTATGACTTACAAGGGCGTTATTGACTTGAAAGTCATCAAAGTATATAACAAATGGGATAACTATTTCATTATTAAATTTTATAATTTAATTTTTTTAAATATCTCCACTCGTATAATTGCATAGAATATTTTGATTTAAATATGTTTGGGTATTTTTTATTGTACTATTTAATATTGTTGGTATTTGAAAAATCGACTTAAAAATGAACCGTAATGGCATAATGCAAATATCATATGATTTAACACCTAAAGTAGGGTTGCCGTGCGAAACTATTGTAGAAATTTTTTTATCAATTAAAAACAATTGGGGGTGTTCAAAAAGGTTAAACTGTTCCAAAACTTTAAAAACCCTATGCTCACTACGTATTTCTGCAAAAGGATTTTTGCAAAATTGTAACAAAAGTTTCAATTCGTTTGACATTTCATTTAAATTTAATTGTTCCTGTTACAATAGAACTTAAAAGTGAGGATACTGTACTTTGTATACTAATTACTTCATTTCTTGGCATAAAATTTTGATCGTACAATTTTAAAGAAATCTCTACAGCTTTTTTTTTTAAATCGTTTATATTTTGCAAAACGGAAGTTGCTTTTCCACGCTGTAAAATAGGAGCTGCGTTTGCTATGGGCTGCCCTTCATTTGTAAAAATATCTACGTTCGAATTATTTATATTTAACGTCAGCGAGGATTTATTTATGTGACTTTTTTCATAAAGCGTTTTATGTTTATTTCTCAAATGTATCCGAAAATAAGAAAAATTAGTAAATGTTTGATTACAGTTGTTTTGAATGCATTGTAGTCTTAACAACTTTCTTGTTAATAAATGATCATTCTTAAAATGAACTATCAAAATTGCAGGTGTTGCAAAAGTTTTAAAACATTTAAAACACATACATTTTTTGTTGCTTTTTTCTAATGCGTGATGTAACATTTGATGATTTGAAGTCAAACTTGGTTTCAATTTGAAAAAAATGCTTTTGAATAAAGAGCCAGGCGTCCTGGCAAGCTTCTGGATATTTAAGATTCATGACATGGAATATTTTAAAACAAACGTCAATGCTTTGAATGAAGGAATTAAACTTAAGCAGATTATTATCAAAGTATACAAAGATACAATCAAAAAGGGTTGTATGGTTAACCCTGCTGAGTAATATTTAGTAATTACGGCATTGACCTACCGTTGGTAATCATTTAAAGTTGGGAGCCGCAGGACCAAACTTTCTTGTGAGTCAACAATTGTAATTTTTTTTTGTTTTTCTACCACTTTCGCCTTTGAATCTCTGCATAACAAATAACAATTTGATTTCATATATGTACCTGTATTATTTGACGACTTAGCTTTGGAAAGTATTTGCTTACAATATTCGTTGCTTATGTTGTTCTCGTAGTAATTAAATATTTTTGCTTTAAAATCATCCCACTTGGCAATAAGTAAATGTGTCTTCTCAGGATATGAAAATCATCTGAAAATCAACTTCAATCTGTAAATTGTAAATATAAAGTCAGTGGTTATTTCTAGGTGTTTCATAAAGCGAAGCTTTTTTTATCTAAAAACAAGTAAATATTTTTTTCTTACCAAATCTGAAGCTTGTGCATGCGACAATTTCGACCAAGCTTGGAAAAAATCCGTAGGGCTCAAACTATAGAGATCTCGCTGCCTTATACATATTAAAAGTTTTCTTCCACTTTTCGCAAACTTCAGCCCAATCTGCAGTCTCTATTTAGTGATGCTTTATACGCATTGGAAACCGACTCATCTACTTCTGGAGTACTGACAGACGATTTGTTAAAATTACTTGTATTTTCGTTATCGTGTAGCTTAGGTGAGCCTTCAGCTTTACGCCGCTTTGATTTTTGTACCGTGAATAAAGCTTTCCGGATGGATTATTTTTTCCTTGTCTCGAAATGAAATAATAGTCCTATGAGGATTACAACATTAAATAGCAATTCATCAGCATCATGCCATACATATGGGTCATTCCATGCCAAATCAACAAATTTTTTACCTGATTCCCTATGATTTCGGTAAAAATTTGCTATGTTTTTCCACCCACCGAAAGACATTTTTCAGAATTTTTTTCCCTAAATCAAAAAAACTTATGAACTTTAAAAAAGGGTTTTTTTTTCTTAAAAACTTTTTCAAAAATCGACCGTTTGGGATCATTTTTTTAATTTTTGTTTTTAAATGTAGGTTTCGGAAAAAAAATAAAAAAGCCCAAATATATAAAATATTTTTTTTTGAAGAAATATTTTCAACTTTGGCTCATTTGTATTAACTTTTTAATGAAATTTTTTTTCAACTCTTTAAGTCCTTATTTCAATCCTATATATCTGGGCTTTTAAAATTTTTTTATATTTTTTTTCCGAAAACTACATTAAAAAACAAAAATTAAAAAAAAAAAATTTTCCCAAAGGGTCGTTTTTTGAACAAGTTACAGCAATTTTAAGAAAAAAGAACCTTTTTTTAAAGTTCATAACTTTTTTTTGATTTTTGAGGAAAAAAATTTGAAAAAATTCTGAAAAATGTCTTTCGGGGGGTGGAAAAGATAGAAAATTTTTAAGGAATCGAAGGGGGTCAGGTAAAAAATTTGTCGATTTGGCATGGTGATCCATATGTATTAGGGATTGGCATATCGTTACCCTAATATAAAAAGGCCTTCTCCTGTAAAGTAAAATAAGTTGAAGCCTTTTCAAATTAGGGTAACGAGATGTATGTGAGCTAAATTTACCTGCATATGAGTTTCACTTTCAAAAATGGAGCATATTTCACCCACAATGGCAGGGAAGTCTTGCACCCTAAGCCATATATTATTTGCGAGTACTTCTTCTAAAATAATATTGATTATGTCGTCTCTTTGAAAATTTGTAAGGGTTGTTTGTGTGGAATATAATTGAAGGATTGTTCGACTCCTAGCAGAATCCTTGAGCAAGCTCGCCAAATCATGTTGAAAATAATAAAACATATTATATTTTCAAAACAGCTGGATAACAGATTTTGATTTCAATACTAAAATATTCATATATGTAGGTACCTTTTTCAGAATTTGCTTTGTGTTTTCTGACGTGGTTTCTAGCGAAGAGCATACTTTGGACGGCACAGAAAGTGTATCATCGTTTATTCCAAACTATAGAAGAGTGAAATATGTAATAACAGATATAAAGTTTAATTGACAATAACAAAACATTTGTTTAAAAAATAATACCTTTTGTTTTTTCCACGAAAATAATTTCTCTCGGAACTGTATTCGAAGGCCAAGGGGAGGTATGGCTTCTTTTAAATCTTCCTGCCTCAGATACTGCAAACTTTGAAAAATCACACCCGCAGCTGAAATATTTGAGCGTAAATAAATATTTTTACTAGGCGCTGTGCCAAAACTACATTTATGTATGTACATTATTTAAAATCTGATGCTTGGCTTGCATGTTTGAGCTTGTACAAATATGTTAAAAGTGAAAAACGCCAAGTTGGAAAATTTGGACATTTATAAAGAGTTTACTAGAGTGGAAACCTTTTAGTAGATATTTTTTTACTTTTTTTCGGAAAGTAGTAAAAGAATTATCTAAAACGTCCCTGCACATCCTAAAGGTGATGGCCCAATGCACATCTCTGTATTTTTGACAGCTTTTGAAGCTCCTTTTTGGCCATAGAAGCTTTCAAAGTAAAGCAAGGCAAGCCTAGGAAAGCAAGGCAAGCAAAGCAAGCGTGCATTGGGCCATCATCTTAATAAACACTTAATAAAAGTCACACTTTTCCTTAGCCAAATTGGTGTCTACCATTTATGCAAGCACATAAGTACATAAAATCCTGCAATATTGCCTAAAAAATACAGACTCTAGTAAACACTTTAAAAAGTCACACATTTCTTTAATCCACTTTGCGGTTATGACTTTTTACCACAGATTTGTACAAGCATAAACATGTAATAATTTTTTCTATAGAGTTTTCACCATGGTTATTTTCATAACATGTATTTCTTACCATTTAAATAGGGAAGCACATCACTTAAATCGAATTCTTTTAATAAATTAAGTAGAGCATCGTCTGTTGCATTTTCTTTATCCACTTCACTCATATTTAGGCTTCACTAAAAAACGACTGCACACTAGAGGGATAAACAATGCTGCACACAAAAAGACAAAATGAAAACTAAAGCAACAAGTGTGCTCGGCAATAACAATACTGCAGTGCGAACCGTTAAGTTGATATGACGCGTCGCAACTAGTGATGAGCAATTCAGGAATTTTTCTGTACCAGACAAAAGAGTGACAGCGATTTTTAAATCACTGATATTTGCAGGTGTCTTGTTAGTTTACTAGGATATTTTTAAATGCTTGTTATTAAATTTGTTTATTACATATAAAATATAAATAATATAGAAGAATGACACTCGACATGTTGCACTGATAGAGCCCTGTTACACTTTACATCCATATTAAATGAACTTTTAGTACTAAACTTCAATATGGGTAGTATAATATTTAAATATTTTGAATCGTGCGAACCATATTGAACGTGTAGCGTCAATTTCGTGATCTACCAATACCAAAAAATATTTGTTTTTCTAGTAGTTGGTTGAACGTTTCGAATAGCATATTGTGGATCGCGCGATCCACATTGAACGTGTAGCTTCAATTTCCGATCCACGGATTGACCAATACGGATGTTCAATATGGATGTAAAGTGTAACAGGGCTCATAAAATTCTCCAAAAGTAATCTAGAATCTGGGCCCACATACATATTTTAAATTTCAAAACTCACAGCTGGAGAATGCAGGTGCTGGTGCCTGCATAACTAAAAAAAATAATCGTGATTTTTGCAGATTAGTAGATTTTAAACGTGTTACTGTGTATGTGTACAAAACTCAGGCATTTTTAAATGGATGTAATTATCTAATAGTTAAGATAATCGCATATGGCTTACCATTTTGGAAGTTTCAAAGCTTCAACTCTAGGAGTATGTAAAAATATTAAAAAAAAAAGTTTCAAATATTAAAAGAAAATTCATAGCCAAAAAAATAGCCACTCCTAAGGTTTAGGTTAGAGCGCTTATTTTCTGCAAGGCTTATTTTCTCATCAATACCTAAAGCTTCAGTGGTTAAGACCGAAAAAAAATTTTTTTTTTTTAATCACCCTACTAAACATATAGGGGCATAGAATAACACGCTATATACAGTGTACGACAAAACTAAAGCACATAAAGTCGCTCAGCTAAATTTGTTTGAAAAAAGATTCTATGACAAGTCTTAAATTTTGCTTTTGTATTTATTGATGAAATGCATATATTAGTTATTAGAAATATCAAACAAAAAACCCACTTTCATGGTCCAATAAAATAAATTAATTATACTTTTCAGGATAACTAAAAAATTTGTGCGACAAAACTAAAGCACAAATTAAAGTAGGTCCGGTTTTTTTCTTAAATCTGTGCAAAAAAATGTAAAATGGAGGTTACCGTGATCAAGGAGACTCCCCCCGATCTTTTTCAAGCAATTTTTAAAATTGGTTACATTGTTTCATACAGCCGTTAAAGGAAACTTTATGATTTAAAAAAAATGTCCAAAATAATTTTTGGGTGGTACTTTTGCCAAATTGTTTTTTTTTGTAATTCGTTAAAAATAAATCAGCGAATATCACCGAAACATGATTTAACATGCATCATGACTTTATTTTGTTGTTTACAAACGTTTTTATTAAAAAAACGTGTCCTCTAAGCACTTTACAGAGAGGTAATAGGCCACCAAAACACCGAGTAGTAAGGATCTGGCCATCGTTCGGGCTGTGAAAATATCAAGTCTTGTTTCCGTAGGGAATTCCACAAATTCTTTGGTCAGGATATAGTATGTAGGACAATTTAACGACCTTATTTTTAAGAAATCTTACTTCACTTTTTTGCGCAAATGAATTAGAGTGGGTTTTCGGGGCTGTAAACAGGTTCCAAGGTGTCCGAATGTTTCAGAATTGTTTTATTTGATAGCAAACTAGGATTCCTTGCCGTATTGGACCATTTCAGATTATATAGTATCCAGCAAACAATTATTTTTCCTTTATTTGGAATAAAGTCGTTTTAAACCCTAATAAAAAAGTTAGATTTCTTCAAAGAAACGTTATTAAATTGTCCTGCATAATGGATCCTGACCAAATAATTTATGGAATTCCCTGCGGAAACAAGACTAAATATTTTTACAGCCCAAACGATGGCCAGATCCTTGCTATTAGGTGTTTTTGGTGGCCTATTACCTCACTGTAAAGTGCTTAGAGGGCAAGTTTTTAAAAAAACTTTCGTAAAAAGCAAAATAAAGTCATGATGCATGTTAAATCATTTTGCAGTGATATTCGCTGATTTGTTTTTAACGAATTAAAAAAAAAATTTGCCAAAAGTGCCACGAAACAATTATTTTGGGCAATTTTTTAAAATCATAAAATTTTCTTTAACGGCTGTATGAAACAATGGAACTAATTTTAAAAAATGCTTGAAAGAGATTGGCGGGAGTCTCGTTGATCACGTTAACCTCCATTTTAAATTTGTTTGCACACATTTAAGAAAAAACCGGACCTACTTTAATTTTTGCTTTAGTTTTGTCGCACAAATTTTTTAGTTAACCTGAAAAGTATAATTAATATATTTTAATGGATCATGAAAGTAGGTTTTTTGTTTCATATTTCTAATAACTAATATATGCCCTTCATCAATAAACACAAATGCAAAATTTAAGACTTGCACATAGAATCTTTTTTCAACGAAATTTAGCTGAGCGACTTTATGTGCTTTAGTTTTGTCGTACACTGTATGTAATCACAGCAAATTGCTAATACAACAGTTGGACTTGGTCCAAAAGCTACCAAAAGTGATTATCATTCACTTAAAAAAAATCGTCAATCGCTTTTACCGATTTTGAAATAGCAGTTATTAAATCACCGATAGTGATTTATCACTCATCACTAGTCGCTCGTTCCATCAGCAGCATGTATGTAGATGTGTATGAAAAAGCAAAGCCTGCTACGGCACTAGGGCTGCCACTAACGCTACAATTTTTTTACCCCTATATAAAAAGTAACCAAAAATGAGTAAAATATTACCAAACAGAGAAAACTGGTGTTTTAACTGGTTTCGTAATTTTTGTAAAGGGTGAAAGAAAAGTGGAAAACAAACACTTTTCGTGTCGATCCACTTCCGAAGCTGCTAAACTTCTGTATGTATAACAAGCAAAGAAAAAATATAAAATTCAGTTTCAACTTTCAATTACGGTGAGAAAAGTTCATTTTTCGTCCTGTATAAAATTAAAAAAAAAAAAAACTATTGAAATAGACGACTTAATAAGTATTCATTTTATACTAATTAAAATTTTTACTAACTAATATAGAGTCGATTTAATTTCGATAATTCTTACGCCCCAAACTTTTAAAGTTACAACAACAGGTACGAAGTAACCACTGACGAAATGAAAAAGCTAACCAAACTAGGTAAAAAGTAACCAAAAGGGCAACTCTATGCGGCACGCATGCCATGAGTTGGCAGAAGAAGAATGGCGTGAGCATCGTTGAATTCAATTATAAGAAATTAATACTCTTGTTTTAAGAACACCTTTTTCTTAAAATTAGTAAATTATTCTTATTTATTGATTTGAATGCGTAATAGATTTGTTTTAAGAAGACTTTTCCTTAATATAAGCGCTTTGTTCTTATTTCAAGGTTTTTGCATCTTAATTTTTACAAACAAGAACGAAAACTTCTTATTCTAATACGGCTGATACATTAGCGCAAATTCCGAATTAACTGCGCTTATGGGAGTTAACTTGAGCATAATCTTCATTATAAACTCCCAAAAATTAAGAAGATTTCAGCAGTTTTAAAAAATTTGCACTGGCAACACTCTGTACATATTATTGGAGATAATCTCCGTGTGTGTATCCATAGCATAAGAATATTTAAGACCGAAAAGTTCTTAAAATTTAAGTCCGGTCGGTCCTAATTTTAGATTCTCATTTTTCTCTGAGTGCACAGCCTTGGTCTTAGCCTACCAACACCTGGGCGAACACATCCGTCGACCCCACCGGCGCACTTTCAAATCTTATAGCACAACTGTAACGGATTAACTGGGAATATCGCAGAGATAACTAATTTGATGACGCAATGTGACATAAAACTTGCCGCAGTCCAAGAAACCAAGCTCAGTCCTAGGTCGGACCTCATTACCTATGGCGGATATAACATCCACCGGAAAGACCGTCATAGAGTAACAGGAGGTCTGGGAGGTGGTCTAGCGTTCATAACGCACAACTCTGTACAGTATCATCTATTTGATACCGACATCGAAGGAACGGATGATATCTTAGAAAGCCAAGGTGTTACCATCCGTACAGGAGATGTCGATCTGCAAATCATTAACATCTACATACCCCCTGTCTCAACTTGCCCCACCGGTTATCACCCCGACATTAGCTTGCTACTACGAGGAGATAACCGCGTGATCCTGGGCGACTTCAATGCGCACCACGACATGTGGCACTCACTTACGCAACATCATTGACTTGGCCTCTAAACGCTTCATTCCTGCGGGTCGAATATCCCAAATAAGACCAAATTTCCCCGCGGAGGCAGCGGCCATGGCTAGAGAAAGATATGAAGTGCGAAGTCTCAATCCCGCAGACCCCCGTATAAGGGATTTCAACGCGGAAATTCGTAGGTAGGTCGATAAACATAAACTGGCACAAATGGAAACAACACCCAGAGCAATGCAACCTCTCTGATGGTGTTGGCAAATTATGGACTACGGTCAAAGCTCTATCTAATCCAACGCAACACAAGGATAAAGTAGATATTACTTTCGGTGACAGGGTGAAGAAGGACCCTAGGGGATGTGCGAACTGCTTCTGTAGACAATTTGTACCACATTCCCCGCCCGATAGAGCTAAACGTAGAACCATGCGACAGGCGCGTAAATACAAAAACCAAAACACGCCCATTGTCATCACTGCCTCAGAGGTCAAGGAAGCCATCAGACAGGCTAAGCCCTCAAAATCCATCGGCCCCGACGGCATTGCCATGAAGATGCTGAAACATCTAGGCCAGGAGGGACACAAATACTTAGCGGCTCTATTCAGTCTTTCACTGAACACTTTCGTCATTCCTTAAATATGGAAAAAGGCGAGAGTGGTCCCATTACTAAAACCTAGAAAGCCGGCAAACATAGGCGATTCATATCGCCCTATATCACTTTTGTCGCCGGTAGTGAAGACGCTAGAGTCCATTTTGCTCCCGTATTATACTGCAAATCTGCACCTGGCTAGTCATCAACATGGCTTCCGTAAACTGCACAGCAGCACCACCGCACTCAATGCCATTACAACGCAAATAAATAGCGGCCCAAATCAAAACCAACCAAATCACAGGACTGTGTTAGTGGCACTTGACCTGTCGAAAGCTTTTGACACAGTCAACCATGCCACTCTCATACAAGATCTGTTTGAAACACAGATACCTGATGGGTTAAAGAGATGGACCGCTAATTATTTGAATGGACGGCAGGCGTCGGTTAACTTTAGAAACGCAACATCAAAACCTAGACGTATTAGACAGGGTGGTGTCCTATCCCCGACACTGTTTAACTTCTATCTATCGAAGATGCCCCCACCACCAGAGGGCGTCACCGTCGTTTCATATGCCGACGACTGTACAATAATGGCGACGGGGAAGGGCCCCTATACTGATGAACTCTGTGCGAAAATCAACGGTTACCTCTGCGACCTTTCCAGGGTTTTCACTGAGCGAGATCTGACGATATCTCCGACTAAATCAACGGCGACGCTTTTCACGACATGGACGCATCGGGTGAGAAATGAATTAGGCATTTTCGTTGATGGCACTAAGCTACCAACTGTCAGGCACCCAAAGTTATTAGGGGTGACACTGGATAATACTTTCTCATCTGCTGGTCATGTGTCTGCAATGGTCTCAAAGGTACGTGGTCGCAACAAGATCCTCAAGTCACTTGCCGGCAGTACTTGGGGAAAAGACAAAGAAACGTTGCTGACTACATATAAGGCCATTGGCCGACCAGTCTTTGACTATGCTGCACCCATATGGTCGCCTAATGTACATAACACCAACTGGTCGAAGTTACAAGTCTGCCAAAATACTGCCATCAGAACTGCTACGGGATGTCTCCTCCATCAGGAGGCAAAACTGCTCATTGTAAAAGAGCATGCGGAAATGCTGAGCAGGCAATTCCTTCTGAACTGCCACAAGCCAGCACATCCAAACTGTCATCTTTTGGACATAGATCCGCCCCCCGAGAGACATAAGGAAACAGCTCCGTAAGCATTATGATGAGTTTCGGCATCATATTACCTTGTCGTTTGATCTGTAGAATCATAAGCGGGCTCTAACCGACATCCACACCGAGTCGGTAGACACTTTTGTCGGATCTCTACCTGTGAATCCCGTTCTGAACAGTCCTCCACCGGATATAGAACGCACCTTACCAAGGGAGACAAGAGTTACTTTGGCACAGCTTAGGTCTGGATATAGTGCAAGGTTAAACTCCTACTTATCCAGACTTAATGATACAATCTCAAACACATGCCCTGCATGTGGTAGGACCCCCCATGATACTCTACATCTCTTCAATTGTTCATCTGAACCTACTCTTCTAACCCCTCTGTCCCTCTGGAACAACCCTGTTGAAACTGCACGTTTCCTTGGACTCCCCTTAGAAGAGCTTGATGAAGATCTTCGGAATGATCATACACTCTAGACAGGGCAATGCATTTTTAACAACAACAACAACAACAACAACAACAAATGTAATGAGTAGCTCTGTAAAGTTAGTTTGCTCAATAATTTCAAAACTTTATGAAAAATTTAAAATCTTTCAAAATATTTTTAAACTAATTTAGTTTATGTTTAACGCGGTCAAGTGCTTCAGCGAAATCAAAAATTGAGTACGTTAAAATGCAAAAACGTACCAAATTTGGAAGTTCCGTACCCGGATAAAAATTCGTACCAAAAATGGTACATTTCGGCCAAAACGGCAACCGTGGTTATGGTAGGTTTTAAATTAACAAGGAAATGTCTCTCACCATCAAGAAATAGGTTAGGTTCAAGTGGCTGCCGCAGAGGCACACTTAGGCCAGTTTTGACAGGCCCGTTGTGATACCACCAACACAAGGAAAGTCAGTCCCGGGACCCAGCCATATGGAAAATCCCTGAGTTGTTGGGATTTTCCACATAGCAGAATGTGCTTGGTCGTGCCCTGCCTGGCAAGCTCGTCTGCCTTACAGTTTCCCTCAATGTCCCTATGTCCCGGGACCCATATGAGGTTTACGCGGTTCTGTTGGGCCATCTCCTGAAGAGATCGACGACAGCTGATCGTCAGTTCAGAGTTGAACGTGTATGAGCCAAGGGATTTGATGGCCGCTTGGCTATCGCTGAAAATAGCGATATCTTCTCCGATAACACGTTTGCTTAACCAGGCCGCGGCGTCCAGGATTGCCGAGACTTCCGCCTGGAAGACGCTACAATGATCAGGTAGTCTGAAGGAGAGCTCAAGGTCCAAATCCCTTGAATAAACCCCTCCTCCAACTCTGCCGTCCAACTTCGAGCCGTCGGTGTATATGGAAGTGCCACCATTTGTTTCGGGACACCAATCCGTCCTCTCCCAGTCTTCTCTGCTGGGAATGTTTATTTTGAAACAGCTATCCCCGACTGTAGTGGTCGCACAACGATCTGTGCTTAGAGGGAGGAAGCTGTAAGATTCCAGAATACTGGAGTGTCCAATAGTACCCGCAGCCCAACTGGAGGTTTCTCTTAGGCGCAGAGCTGATGCCGCCGCTGACCGAAACCCTTCCAGATCAAGAGGCAAAATGCCCAGAATGACCTGGAGGGCTTCGTTGGGCGTTGTCCTTAGCGCACCGCTTATACAGATCATTTTGGATCTATGGACTTTCCGCAACAGATTCAGGTATGTTGCCTTGTCAGCGCAGGCCACCATACGACGACTCCATACAGCATGATTGGGCGAATGATGGCCGTGTAGATCCAACTGCATACTCTAGGGCTGAGCCCCCATTTTTTGCCAATGGCTCTTTTGCATGTGTAAAGAGCGATGCAAGCTTTCTTCTGGCGCTGAAGAACATTCTCCTTCCAATTCAATTTCCTGTCCAGAACTATGCCTAGAAACTTGGCCTTATCCGACAAGCCCAGGCGCGTGCCATCTAGTTCTGGTTGGCTTAGTGGCGGTATTTTGTACCGGTTGGTGAAGAGGACAAGTTCCACTTTCCCCGGGTTGATACTAAGTCCACTTGGAAACTTCTCGCAGTGTTACGTGGATTGTGCTTCATGATTGGTTGCTCTACAATAAAGTCTAAAACCATTTCTATGTAACGGTGGTCGGAGAATGGATGTTCTTCCAGAACCCGCCATTTTCTGACCCACTCATAAGCGCCTTCACTACAGATAGTGAGGTCTATGACCTCCCTGCGGGTCTTAATGATAAAAGTAGGCTCATTACCCACGTTGCAAATCACCAGGTTGGTTGTTAAGAGGTAATCAAACAGAGACTCGCCCCTGGCATTGATGTCGGAGCTCCCCCATTGGACATGGTGAGCATTAGCGTCCGCTCCAATAATAAGATTACCCGTGCAGAAATTTGACACCAGGTCTTTCACCTCAGTTTGTGGTGGGGGTTCTTCGGCGTCGTAGGGCATATAGACCGACGCCACCGTCAGGCGGGTGCTGGCGACCGTTAGACTGATAGCGGTAATATCACCATTGGAGTAGTTAGGTAGGAGAAAGGAGTTCAACTCAGACTTGACCAAAATACACGTTCTGACTTTGCTCTCCTCGCTGGTTCGAATGAGCTTGAAGCCCTTAGTCCCCAATCCGCAGATTCTCGAGGTATTGACCCAGGGTTCTTGAATGAGGACCACATCCACGTCGCCTTTAGAAACACGACTACTTAAAGCATACAATCCCGGAAATTGCTTGTAAATACCGTCGGTATTTACAGCAATAGACTATAAGTCAAAAGCAACAAAGAGCAGCCGAAGCCACTTTAGATTTGTGCAGATTAATCTGAAGCACCACCAACATGAGAGCGCACAGACTTCCCTGCCGTTCCCATATCGTCGAGGTTTGCCCCATCCCGGAGGTTGCCTATCAACGACGAGTTGTTCCGATTTACTGCCCGATATGGCGTTGCAGGAGTCTTGCTGTCTGTAGCGTTAGATGTTAATCGCTCAGCGTTGGCTGCTACCACCGTGACGTCGAGGACTTCCTCGTCCTGTAGGCTGTCCTCCATCTCCGAGTTGTTCACAGCACTATCGCCAAGGGACATGGCGGATAACATGCTTTCCGCATCGGAATCCTCCGCTTCCTCTTCTGGTAATTCGTTTTCCGGTACCCCCGGAGCAGCCGAGAAGGCAGCGCGCTGAGCATCACCAAGATATACGTGGATAACGATCTGGCCTACGCTGTAGTGTACTAGGCCATTGCACCTTTTGAGGGGCTCGATTGACTCTTTATTCATGGTGAACACACCTGTCTGTCGGGCCCTACCGCATCCCCGACCAGATTGACACTCCAGTCATGCGTTGGGAGGGACGGATTCATTAGCCGTAGCATCCCGAGAATTCTCTCGGGTTCGTCAGGGATGGCCGGAATCCACGCCCTTGCCCTTGGACGAGCTGGAATGTCCTTCCAGTCGACGCCCTCTATCTTTGCGCCCTTGTAGACTTCCCCCAGTTTAGCAGCTGCTGCCTTGTACAGTGCTACGGTTTTTGCATCCTCGCATGCGAGTAATTTAATCTGACCCTGGTGCCAACCCACATCCGTTACTCGCGCCGAACTACCCGGAAACTCCGGAGCAACATTGAGAAGAATGTTGCCGAGTTCATTTCGCACGTAACGCCACCGGTCCTTAGGGATGGCCAGACGGTCATTGCCTCGGTCAAGGACGTCTATAAGGATCCTGTCCTTGGTTACCTCAGCAAAGCTTAGTTTGCTCGCTCCAGGGGTATTCTGATGCCGCTTGGGAGGGGGATTTAACTCCAGATCCGATCTCTGGCGCTTGAAAGGGTTAACTTTTAACCTCTTTGGCATGTAAGAATTTTGGTAATCCGGTATCACAGCTTTCGCTAGCTCTACCGATTTACTGGAATTCGGTACCCCTTCATACCTCTTCAGGATCTTTGCAGCCAATCTTTTCTCGTGGTATGTGAAGCGGCGGGGAGATGTCTCCTGGGAGTGCGGACCCGTAGTTGCCATCGCGGTCGCTCTCCTTGCCGAAATCTCAGTTGCAGCTTCCTTCTCCTTCGAAACTCCGAGGCCAGGTCGTGAGACCGCTGCCACAGACGTAAAGATACTGGTTTTCATATCAGCGGTTGATGGGAGTTTAGCATCCGCCGTTGTCCGCTTAGCTGCGTTGGCAACCGCACTGGTGCTAGCTCCCATCAAGTCAATCTTAGTCGATAGAGGGTTGGTTGACCGACTCGTAGTTGCCATCGCTGTCGATCCCCCCTTGATTGTGGAACGGAGGTTGTCCTCCGGCGTTGTTGTTTCTTTCTCGCCTGTTCCTCCTTAGCTCTCCTTTGCTGAGGAGTGAAATTTGGCGTTGTTTGTTTTTTAGATTTTTCGTTTTTATTTAGGTTATTTGAGTTCATCTTGTTCGTACGACCCATCGCCGGACAAGGCCAACTTAGGGTCAAGGGAAGAGTAGGGGAAAATGTGTCGTCCGCCGCGGCAGAGCCCCGTACCGCGGTAAGGCCATGCTTACTCTCTGAGGCGACCGGGTATCAGAGAGGCTCCGTTCAAATGCAGCCACGATTTGCCTCCCGGCTGCAAACGTCCAATGGGCACGGTTTCGCATAACACCCTGGATTGGGAGGGGGAAGATCTTTGTCGTGGCGCCAGAGAGGCTAGGCTGCTCTCGTGATGAAGTGCCGTACGGAGCTATGATCACAAGGGCAGCGTAGCCCTGTGGCTATCGACTTAAGCCCTCGTACCGCGGCAAGGTATCCACCCTTCACGAGGCGACCATCAAGAAATACTATTCACAAAAAGGAAAAATATACTTAAAAAAAATTACTTTCAATTGATGCACTTTGGTTGAAATTATTTGAGATTGCAATTTCAATGTTTCTAAGACGTTGGCAACATTTTTTACTGTAAAGAGATGATTACGTCATGAAAAACACTTTTTTATTCCAAATATTTTATAGTCGGGTAGCGAAATTTTCACGTGAAGGCAATACCAAGCCTTACATGAAAAGAGTTCTGTTTTTTTCAAAAAAAATGTATGGTCACCCTACCTATAGGTACATATATACCCAGAACAATATCAAATTCAAGGTACATAAGTAGGTAGTGATAAATGTAAATCGTATAATTAATTAATGTGTATTACGTATATCCAATACCGCCTTATCTTGTAACGAATTTAATAAACGTAAATCGCAAACCAACACAAAATATTAGTTGGCAGTTTTCTGGCAGTTTTACTATCTTTTTGTGTAATTTTAACTAAATTTTTGGCGTTATTAGGACCGTTCGTTTTGCTGCAATTTATGCATAATTATCCCTAAAAAGCGTTTTTTGATTCCTAAACTTGCAGCTAGAGAGCGTATTTTGACAGTTAATTGAGAGCTGCAAATTAGTGCTGGGGATATTTCATCCAGCAGAAACCAGCAAACATGAACAGCTGATAGTGACATAGCAAAACAACAACAAAATATGCAAAATCAAATTGTTAGCCAATCAGAAACGTAACAGCAAGTTTCTACTGAATTCTGTGCGATGAAAACTTAGCAAATTTGAGATTTTTACAAAACTCTCTATTGCTGGTTGTTGGTTGGGCAGCTTTCAACGAACACACCTATTATTACTATTGTTAATTTTTTAATCTATAATTGTGTAAATTTTTACAAAATTTGTTTGGTAAGTTTACTATATTTTTGTTGAATTTTCATTATATTTTTGTGTGTAACTTTACCATATTTTTGCTATATTTTGTGCTATATTTTATGCGTCATTTTTACTAATTTTTTGTGTAACTTTTACTATATTTTTGTATAAATTTATATTTTTGTGTAGTTTTTAATATATTTTCTGCGTAATTTGTACTTCTGTACTATATACCTGTGGCCATAAGCAATAACAGCCTAAGTCGACTACTTAAGAAATTAGACCAGTTGAAATTTTTGCTGGTGATTTTGAATAGCAACATCGAGACATTTTTCAAGACTTTCATTGGTCTTTTTTTACTTTCTTTACAAACAATTAAATCCAATACGTTTGCCTTAGTTATAAACCAAAAATTTCAACTGGTCTAATTTCTTAAGTCGACTTAGGCTGTTATTGCTTATGACCACAGATATATAAAATTCTAACTCGAAATTTTGTAAAAGCTAAACAGCCGATCCACTGGATCAACACACTCCATCTCTTTGTTGATTTTAAAGCCGCCTTCGACAGCAAGAAAAGGCTATGCAAAATGATGCTGAGCAACACCACCAGCTCGGTCAGAATCGGGAAGGTCCTCTCCGAGCCGTTCGAAACTAAACGAGGTTCCAGGCAGGTCGACCCCCATCGTGCGATGTTGGAGAAAATAATAAGAGCTGCAGAACTTAATCGCGCTGGAACAATATATTACAAGAGCGTTCAACTGTTGGCGTATTCCAACGACATCGACCTCATTGGCCTCAACGAGAGCGCAGTAACTTCCGCGTACTCCAAATTAGAAAAAGAAGCGGTGGTGAACTTAGGTAAAACGAAGTACCTGCTGACATCAAGCAAAGAGTCAACGCATTCGCGTCTTGGCAACCACGCCACTGATGAAATCCATCAAAGGATGACTCTTGCAAACAAATGCTACTTTGGGATGAGTAGGCATTTGAGAAGTAAAGTCCTCTCTCGACGAACAAAAACAAAACTCTTATAAGTCACTTATCGTACCCGTACTGCTATATGGTGCATTTTTTTCAAAGTGAATTTTCTTTCAATTTTTGAAACTTTTTTCAAAATATTTTTGCATACTCCTAAAGTGGAAGCTTTGAAGCTTCCAAAATGGTATGCCGTGTGCGATTATCTTAACTATTAAAATAATTACAGCCATTTAAAATTTACTAGATTTTATACGTGTTACTATGTATGTGTGTGCAATAGTACAAACCTCATTCAATTTGCGCCCGTTGGCTGAAAAAAGAACCGACTGTCGTAACATGTTGGACGGCCAAAATTGCCTAGGCGGTTAAAGGCTATTTTAAGTAAGTAAGTAAGTGGTGGATACTAGATGTATACTGGAACGATTTTTCGGCATCCCTTGTCAATTTTGGTTTTGTAACAAACCGGTTTCGGCGATCCGCCATCTTCAGTGTTTGATTTCGTTCAGTGTTTTCTTCCATACAAGTCACAAACTACCTAAATTTACTTTTGTATGGAGGAAAACACTCAACACACTTGAAAGAAAAATTCTAATAATTCAGAGAAAATTTGTAGGGAGTTATAACTTCCACATTCTTAGAGTAAAATTGTATGGGCTACAAAACTGCATACTCAAAAATTTTCTGAAATTTTTCCAAAAATTGAAATTTTTTTTATGTATGACGTGTACATAAAAATCGTCGATACACGTGTATTTTTATTTTTTGTCCACTTTCCTAAAAAGTCTATTTGGTTCATAGGACAGAATGTGTGTAGAGCAGTGTAATAATAGCTACCATAACGATTATTGGGTCTTCTATTGTAGTGGCCTTCTGCATGTGGCCATGCCCTTATAGCTACAGCTATGGTCAGAGATTTAGCGCACTTTCAATTGTACTGAAAAATAGTACAGTAACTTTCAAGATAATACGAATTGCACAAAAAAATTTGATAGTTTATATAGTTTTTTGGTTAATATTTAACACGGAGGGAAATCTATGGATGGAACATCCATAATTATTGATATCACATTAAATAAAAATTGATAATTCTGTCCCATCAATGAATATGGATGTTTCATTAATGCTTTTTTGATAAATCACTATTGAAATGGTATCCATATAAACTATTGATAAATTCTAAATAGTTTAAAAAAACAAAATTTTATATAATTTAACATCTGGTTTCAGTATGATTCGAACCCTGCTCCTCTGGCACGTTAGCCCAGTATTCTACCATTCGGCTACGGCATTTTATGAAATTTTTAGAAAAATTTTCAATCATAAGAAATACAAAAAATTTTGAATTAAAAAAAAAAACGCTCCAACAAGTTGTAATATTGTTAGAAAATCCATAGTAAAAATTGTTGAACTATTATGATTATGCGTCCCAGACAAATTTACATTTCGCCAATATATATTAATGCGCTGTCTCTACCATTATTACTATGCGGTAAATATGGATATGGATATACCGACAATAGAAATTCATATTACGACCACATATATTGACGTGCCGTTCAAATATATTAGCATTCTATCCATAAATATAGAAAATAGTACATAATTTCGAAATGGTTGACATGTCATTTTACTTTTTATTGGGAGCAAATAATATTTGATAACTCGCTCATTCTGAATGAATATTGCATCAAACTCGTCGCTATCAATAGCGATATTGTCACAACATTCAATGCATTTCTCTCAGTGAATAAATAACCTCTTCTCTGATAATTTTGTTAAATTTTCTGGAAGAAAATACTGGTCGGTTTGACAAAAAATAACCTTTTTTAATCAGGGACCAATCAAGGGCAAAATTTCAAGAATTTTGGTATGTTTTCGAGAAAAATGGTGTACAATGCCATCAGAGATTTGAGGTCGGATCCGAATTTGTTAAAGCATAACAAAAAACGTAAAGATCCCCCTTGTAAAATTTTTCCCCAAGGGGATAAAATGTTCGGAAGAAAGTGTAAAAATCATCCTTTTTTAGTCCTTAATATTGAAAGTGGTTGAAATAATTTCGAAATTGTGCTCAACTATGTAAAGAAAACTTATACGAAGACTCCTAAATGAAAATAAAAAGTATGGGCGCATAAACAGGAAAACGCCGCTCCTGTCAAACAAGAACATTAAAGCACAATTGTCATTTTCAAGAATCCACATACTCAAAGGTGTAGAATTTTGAGAAATTATACTTTTTTCGGATGCAGCCAAATTAGACCTTATCTATCCTGACGAGAAAAGTGTGTGCAGCATGAAAAAATCAAGAAACCAATCCACGGTACTCCGAAAACATGGTAGTGAGACTTGAAAGTTTTAGGGAGCGGTGTAGTGTAGTGTTCTTGTTTTGGTAGGAGGCGCGTTTTCTTGCTTATGCGCCCATACTTTTTATTTTCATTTAGGGGTCTTCGTATAAGTTTTCAGGACACAGTTGAGCACAATTCCGAAATTATTTCAACCACTTTCAATGGTAAGGACTTAAAAGGATGATTTTTACTCTTTCTTCCGAACATTTTATCCCCTTGGGGAAAAGTTTTACAAGGGGGATGTTTACGTTTTTTACGTTCGGATCCGAACTCACATCTCTGATGGCATTGTTCACCATTTTTCTTGAAATTTTGCCCTTGATTGGTCTCTGATTAAAAAAGGTTATTTTTTGTCAAACCGACCAGTATTTTCTTCCAGAAAATTTAACAAAATTATCAGAGAAGAGGTTATTTATTGAATATTAACCAAAAAACTATTAACTTTTTCAACCAATCGCAAGTAATAGCAAAACAAACGTAAGTGCGCTAAATCGATGTCCAATCCACTTTAGACGGATGTAAAGAAAAACTTAGCAAAACAAATATCAAAGAATTATAACGGAAATTCTTTTGTCATTTGAAGAGAGCAATACAATACTAATGTTAAGCCTAAAATTTTTTTGTGCAATTCGTATTATCTTGAAAGTTACTGTACTATTTTTCAGTACAATAGAAAGTGCGCTAAATCTCTGACCATAGCTGTATATGACACTACGTATTTTCACTTTAATGTTTTTGAATTTTGGCTAGTATTTTTTGTCTACGAAGGAGTGAGACAAATACTACACGCATGCGCACAAGGGATCCCGTTTGACATGTTTTTGTTTACTTACACTTTTTTATTTTTTCTGCACTGTTTTTTCATAATAGAGAAACAAAAAAACAAACAAATATCTAAATACACATTTTATTTATTTATTTTATATGAATTCGCGAACAAAACTTTCAATATAAAAATGTAAACAAAAGATTTTCACATAAAATAAAAGAGAAACGTACAGGTGACAAATAAACTGAGAAATACAAACTTTTTCGTTTGTTTTTAACTGCGTAGTTTATATTTCGTTCTTTTTCTTTTGGAGTAAAGCTATCACCCTCAGACCAGTACTGAAACCGTATTACAAAAAAATTAAAGTGAAAATACGTAGTGTCATATAGCCATTACCCTCATATTCATAAAAATAAAATTGGTTTAAAAAGTTTTTTAAAATGACATTTTCATACAAATTTTTAATTATTAAGAGCTTATTAAACCTTTTTTTATATTTTTTAGGAATAAGAGGGTTGAAGTTTAAGGTGTTTTCCAAAAAAATTTGTTTTCTCGATCTCGAAATGAAGATACTATAGTTTTCGGCGAGTTTTTTTATAAACCTTGCCTCCAGCACGATCATTTAGTCAAGAAAATAAGCATTGCTAAAAGTAAGCGCTATAAGTTAACCCTTAGGCGGCAATTACACAAGTGAATTTTCTCATAATTTCCTTTCGAAAAACCTTTACTAATTTTTAAAGTTGAAGCATTGAACTTTCCAAAAAAATTTCTTTGTGCGTTTATCTTAAGTACACATTAAACTAAATATGTACAGCCATTTGAAAATGACTAAATTTTGCGCTGTTGCAAGGTGAAAATACTATTCTAAATCGGACTGTTAAGGATGGGCTGCAGTCTCTTGATAATTGGAGCGATTTGCATAAGTAAGAGCATGTTAGTTACCAACTCTTGACCTCGGTGATAAATAATATGTCCTTACGTTAATACATAAATATGAGTCAAATGTGGAGAAAAAAATAATCCTAGCACTTGTACTAATACAATTGGATTTATCATTTGAACCGTTTTTTCATTCGCCAAAACAGAAAAAACTTTAAAGGGATCAATGGCTGATGAATAATCCGAACCCCAAATCCCATAACCCAAATCAAATCTAATTTATTAATTTTCTTTGACAACTCCTGGGGATTTTTCGATTATTTCTCTCGGCACATGTTTATCAAGTTAAGGGCTCAGTAAGCAAAGTGACTGAACAAAAGTAACATCCATGGAAAACAGCTTGTGTTGAAAAGATTAAACAGTTGAACTAACAGCTTTATCGGCTTACAAAGACAACAACAGCACAGCACGTCAGAAACCTTTGCCAATAAAAACAAAGTGTGTGAAATAAAGGATACTCATGGGCGAAATATTTGTAAATAAAATGTAGAAGCCGAATGACGGTAAGGAATATAACAAAAGGTTTCAAATATCTGCAAACAAACAAAAAAGTCAACTGATTGCATCAACTTTTCTTCGGTTGTTATTTGTTCAGCATAGGCTTAAAAACATGTTTCAATAGGGCTAGCGACTAGAAATATTTAAGTTCATGGCATTACACAATAAAGTTAAATTATTTTTAGAAATAACAAAATTAAAGGTGAAATTGACATCAACTGCTGAACTGCTTGAAAAAATTCATTTAAAAAGAAAACGAATAGAAAAGTCTATGCTAACATTATATATTATATTGCTAGAAGTTTAAGAACCACAGAGGGCACGCAGCCACAAAATAGCTCACACAATTTACGATTCTAACAAAGAATGCAACAAAAATTCCACAAGGGACACATTTATCTTTATCGTTGTAATGAAAAGAAATTTTTATTTCCTTCGTTGTTTTTATACCCAACTTACTAGTACAAGGCTATTATAATTGTGTCCACATAACGGTACTATGTAAAGGCACAAAATAATCGAGATAGATATAGAGTTCCATATACATATAAAAGTTCTTAGGTTGAAAAGATTAATAAAATTTTCAAAGTTTGCACAAAGTTCAGAATAATTGGTAAAACTTTCAAAAACGGACATCAAAAGTTTCAACTTTTTTGGAAGAATTTTTAGATCATTTTTGACTATGCAGTTTCGTAGGCCATTTAGTTCACGCGTTGTATGAAAAAAAACACCCAACATCCTTCACAAAAAAAATGTTTAGCGAGTTCTAACTTGCACTTTATTAGAGTAAAATTGAATGGTCTACAAAACTGCATACTCAAAAATTATTTGAAAATTCTTCTAAAAAAGTTGAAAATTTTGATGTCCGTTTTTGAAAGTTTGACCAACTATTCTGAACATTGTGTAAACTTTGAATATATTATTAATGTTGGCGGCCGCCGTGGTGTAGCGGTTAAGTGTTCGGCCTTCTACACCAAGTCGTGGCGGTTCGATGCCCGGCAAAAGTAACATCAAAAATTATTTAGAAAAAGAATTTTTCTATTATATATAAATGCGCAAACATAACTGGTTCCTCCCTTTTTTGCAATAACCACAATTCTAAGGTATATAAAATTTGGTATGTATCGATATGTCTCGCCGAGCAGGGTGGCCGA
>CAXKVI010000001.1:147071561-147160885 GCA_964058755.1 Campiglossa producta
AAATGGAATGAAGTGAAATGAAATGAAATAAAATAAAATAAAATTAAATTAAACACAAAGAAAAAAAATAGAATATAAAATAATCTATTATATATAAATGCACAATGCTTAACAGTTTTCTCCCTTTTTTGCAATAACCACAATTCTAAGGTATATAAAATTTGATATGTATCAATAGGTCTCGCCGATATATGATAATATGATTTGAAAGTCACACCACTACAAGTCCTATACACGCATTCACTTTATAAAGCCGATGTTATGTGTGTATGTAGGTATGACTACTTGCATTGTTGTGTTTGATTTCATTGCAGTTGGGGAGAGTCGGAGTGTGAGTTGTTTTGTTGGCAGCAATAATAAACATCCACTTTATTGAGCGTAGGTACAAACAGTGTTTACAAAAACAAACTCTGTGCGTGGGTATTCGGAGAAGCAAATGCTTGCTCAGACATGATGTGAAGAAAAAGCACAAATAAGCTAGATCATGCACAAGGCCCTTCGTGGCTAGACTTAGTGAAATAAAATAAAAGGTGAAATTGATAAAATTGAAAAAAAGTAAAATAAGAATTAAAAAAGTGATTGAAAATAAAAAAAGAAATTTGTTGGAAATGAAAGGAAAGGAAATAATATAAAATAAATAAAAATAAAACAAAATGAAATAAATAAAAGTATAAAATAAAGGAAAGAATAGGAAAGGAAAGGGATGGATAAAAAGAAAATAAAGGTAAGTTAAGGTAAGGAACGGAAAATATAAGAGAAAAATCAAATAAAGGAATGGAAAAGAAAAAAAGAAGGGAAGAAAGGAAATGTAATGTAGGTAAAGGAGTGGAAAAGAGAAGCAAATAGAGAAAGACAAAGAAAGGAAAGCAGAGAAAAAGAAAGGATAGAAAAGCAGCGAGGAAGAAGGTATGGAAAATAAATGAAAATAAAAAGAAAGGAAAATAAAGGAAAGAAAGGTAATGAAAAGCTGAAAAAATAAGTAAAGGAAATTAATTTAAAAGAAAAAAACTAAAGGAGTTACGGAAGGGAAAAAAAGAAAATAAGGAAACGGTAGGAAAGCAAAGGTAACGAAACGAAATGACAGGAAAAGAAATCTAAGGAAAAAAAGTGAAAGAAAATAAAGGTAAGAAAAAAATAAAAGAAATGAAGTGAAATGAAAAAAAAAATGAATAAAATGAAAGAAAACTAAAGGAAACCAAACGAAACTAAAGCAAAGGAAATGAAAGGAAAGGAAAGAAAAAGAAAATAAAAGGAAGAAGGAATGTAATGGAAATAGAAAGAAAGGTCAGGTAAGAAAATAAGAGAAAGGAAAATAAAAGAAAAGAACAGAAAAGAAAGAAAGAAAGTTAATAAAATGAAATGGAAGAAGAGAAAAGGAAAGAAAAGGAAAAGAACGGAGAGGGAAGAATAGAAAAGGAAAGAAAAGCAAAAGATATAAATTGAGATGAAAGGAGAGGAAAAGATGGGTAAAAGGCAAAATGAATAGGAATGTATAGAAACCAAAAATATAAAAATATGGAAAAGAAAGGAAAATTTAAGAAATATCAAAAAGGTAGGAAAATAAAATAAGCTTTTGTGGTTGAATTTCAACCACTGGGCGAACTCTAGTTTTTCTAAACGGGGTCGCCCCTCGGCAGTAGTTTGTCAAACTCTCCGGGTGTATTTCTGCCATGAGAAGCTTCTCAGCAAAAAATTCATTTGCTTTGCAAGTGCCGTTCGGAGTCGGAAAAAAACTGTAGGTCCCGCCAACTTGTAGGAAAAACTCAAAAGCAACACACCACAAGTTGGAAAGAGAAGCTCGGCTAAAAAATCTCGTTAGAGGTTATGATAACCTGTTGGTATATCGCCGCCATAATTTTTTTTTTTTTTTTTTTCGGTTGACGCTGTCATAAAGGTATGGCTGTTAGAAAATCAAAATACCCGATAGCGCGACTGTGCAAGTCACTTCCGCTTTTAATTTTTCTCGATGCGTCCCCCCTTGACAACTCTCTATGCCCCCTATGGGGGCTCGCCCCACCGTTTAGGAACCCCTGTTCTAAGGCCTATATCATTGACAAGTCATGGTATTTTTGGGTATTTAATGTTCGGTTTACCCGAACTTAGACTTCCTTACTTGTTTTACTTTTGTTGTTGTGTTTCTGTGCGCAATAAAAAGAGTTACAAATTCCACTTTTAATTTGGATTTTTCGCCTACTTTGCGAAATTGGGTGTTTCGAAAACAACCATTTTCAGCAGCAGTGACTTGAAACTTATGTTTAATTATTTAGTGTTTTACTAGCTAAGTATATAGCCGTTCAGTGTACAAAGTGTCTAACTCCACTTTCTTAAACATTTGAGATTTAAGTGTCACACCACCTATCATAGTCGTACATTTTTGTATTGCTAACTTTACTGAACAAGAAATAGTAGCACCATGAAACCGCATATTTTTTCTTTGAGAAATATGTAAAATTTTTCTTTCAATTCTTTTAAGTTAGTGTTAGTGGCCCTTATTTTATATACTGGAAAGTGCAATCTAATCCGTATTGATATATATATGGGTGAAAACACAAAAGTAGTACAACTTGATGTCATCAGTCAATCAATCGGAAAGTTTTAAAGTGACTTGATATAATACAACAGTTTATAAAAATTTAGAACCCTATTTATATATCCCCTCAATTTCAATTACATATTGTATAAGCTAGTTTGTAAAATTATGGAATAAATCCTCGTAACATCAGTTCCCTGGCGTGTCACAATTCCTTGAACGCTTAATAAAGTTGTCGTAAAACCAAATATCCTATGTTTATTCCAATATTTCTTGTTTCTATTCATTATTTAATATCTGTTTAAGACATATTTAATAGATTTACTAATATGATCTTTAATAATCTGATTAAAAAGTGAATAAACTTTGTCATCATTTTTGGCCGTCAGTCTCCTGGGCCAGGTTAAAATGTGAAATTCTCGCAAAATATTGCCGAACGTTGAATAATTCATTGTGCAGGTTAAATGAAAGTGCTTCAGTGAAGTGCAGAACAAAAAATATTAACGGTAGCGATTATGATATCAGTTCTATCGTAACTTTTACTCAGTCTATTTATACGAATCCACTCAAATCGTCATTCTCCTGGCTAGCTCCTATTTTCTTTAGGCGCTATATTTCGTTTATTTATACATGGTTACATGTGAGTCGTATGGACATATTATCTTAAATATTTAAGGTTTAGCTAGGATGTTAACTTTAGATGTAATCTCATATTTACGTGCAATTCGTCATTCTCCTGGCTTTTGTACTAATGTCCGATATACATTAGGATAATTCAAATTTAAAAAAAAATTGTTTTTTTTTCGGTCTTACCCCCTGAAACTAGGTATTGATGAGAAAATATGCCGTAGAAAAAATGAGCGCTCTAACTTAACCCTTAGAAGTGGCTATTTTTTTTCGTCCTTTCCCATACATTTTGTATGGGGAAAATGGCAATTTTTTTCAAAGTGAATTTTATTTTAATTTTTGAAACTTTTTTCAAAATATTTTTGAATACTCCTAAAGTGGAAGCTTTGAAGCTTCCAAAATGGTATGCCATGTGCCATGAAGCCTTTTAAAATTTAGTTGATTTTATACGTGTTGCTGTGTATGTGTGTGCAATAGTACAAAACTCAGTCAATTTCAAATGGCTGTAACTATTTTAATAGTTAAGATAATCGCGCATGGCTTACCATTTTGGAAGCTTCAAGGCTTCAACTTTAGGAGTATGTGAAAATATTTTGAAAAAAATTTCAAAAATTAAAAGAAAATTCACTTTAAAAAAAAAATGCTATTTTTCCCCATACAAAATGTATGGGAAAGGGCGAAAAAAATAGCCACACCTAATGGTTAAGTTAGAGCGATAATTTTTTGCAAGGTTTATTTTCTCATCAATACCTAACTTTTTAGGTGGTAAGACCAAGACGACATTTATTTTGAATCACCCTAATATACAATTTAAGATATTGCCCGCCACCCAGAGGGCAACGTTCCCACACTATAAGGAACACGTGCCGCGTAGTCAGCATAAGTACAAAGCTAACGACTGCTGGAACCCTACACCTGCATTCAGGGTCACTTGCATTTCACCATGCTACGCAATTGAACACCTATGGGAATGCAAGTGCATGGTTAGTACCACGGGCTAACGCTTACGCAACAGGTGCAGCGTTAGCATAAACGTGCCAAAGCTAGACAGAGAGTCAGCATAATTGAATTTCACACGATTGTGAAATCAAGGCACTGACCATGCGAGCAAGGCATGGCTACCGTGGTAAGGGCTGCAACCGATCGCAGCCTATAAAAGGAAGTTCAACGGAAGCAGCGGGCAGTTGCGTCGGGGTGCCTATCGTAGTTAGATATACTTACTTTAAGGAACTAATACTGAAATAAAGTGTACTCGTAAATATACCTTAAATAAGAAATAAACAAGTAAGGAAAGCTGTCTTCGGCTGTGCCGAAGGCTAAATACCTTTCATGAATAAGCGTCACGATTTTCACTGTTTGATCCCCAGTACAGCCTGTGTGAATTTAACTTTAGCTCATACCGAAACTTTAGCTCATACGGTCCAATCTCATTGATTTTTAACATCGACATTCCTCATTCTAAAATTGCAACATTTACGAAATTTCACGTTCCTACCGATATAATTACAGGAGTTATCTACCAAAATCCGTTTATCGGAACAATCGATTGTATGGGGGCTATGTGAAATATTTATCCAATCTCGATGATTTTCAACATCGATATTTCACATATAAAAATAGCAATACGTCCAAAATTTCACGTTCCTACGTGTTTAATTACAGGAGTTATAGCCCAAAATCCGTTTATCGGAATAATCGATTGTATGGGAGCTATGTGAAATATTTATCCCATCTCTAAGAGTTTCAACATCGATATTTCACATATAAAAATAGCAATACTTACAAAATTTCACGTTCCTACGTGTTTAACTACAGGAGTTATAGCCCAAAATCCGTTTATCGGAATAATCGATTGTATGGGAGCTATGTGAAATATTTATCCCATCTCTATGATTTTCAGCATCGATATTTCACATATAAAAATAGCAACACTTATAAAATTTCACGTTCCTTCGTGTTTAATTACAGGAGTTATAGCCCAAAATCCGTTTATCGGAATAATCGGTTGTATGGGAGCTATATGTTATATTGGTCCGATCTTACTGGTTCCGACAAATGATTCCTATATTGGAAAATGGTGGCCGCATACCAAATTTCAGCCAAATATCTCAAAAACTGAGGGACTAGTTTGCGTTCAAACAGACAGACAGACAGACGGACAGACGGACAGACGGACATGGCTAAATCAACTCATCTCGTCATCCTGATCATTTCGGTATACTTATTGATGGGTCTATCTCTTCTTCTTCTCATATTTACAAACATCGGACCAAAGTTATAATACCATTTCATGTTCATGAAAGGTATAAAAAGCCAGAAAGCTAAGAAAAACTAAGGCACAAGTGAAACTGGTGAACCGCTAAAAAGCGAGGAAATAAAAAAAAAGCCAGAAAGCTAATAAAAGCTAAGGCATAAGTGATATGCTAATTACTGTACTGCGAGTATTATCGTAACAGATATCTAAATTAACTTTCAGGATGGATACTCAGCAGGCTACAGTTTCCGGATTGACGGACGCCGTCAACATACTTCTTGAGAAAATGATCAGTGTTGACCAAAGAATGTCGTCATTGGACACACTGCGCGATAGAATCGCCCTTCTGGAAGCTGGTGGCGTCCGCCGAGAGGATAGAGAAGTAGTGGAACCACAACCACGACCACGGCCACCAGAAACAGAAGCAGACCTTAAAGATATATCGCGGCTGCCGGATTCCGTGAAGGAACTGCGGCCATTCGATGGCAACCCGGTATGCGATGTTTCATGGGTGAACGCGGTGGAGAGTATCCTCTCCGATTTCAAAGTAGTAAGGGATAAGCCAATATATCGGGCCATCCTTCAGCACATAACGCAAAAGATACGGGGTAAGGCCGACGCCGCCTTAATATCATATAACATCTTTGACTCCGATTGGCCGGCAATGAAGGAGTGCCTGTCGCTGCATTATGCAGACAAGCGGGATGTCCGCACCTTGGAGTACCAGCTCCACCAACTTTCCCAAAAGGATTCAAAGGTTGACGACTTCTTCGCGGCCGTCAATCACCAGCTTTCGCTGATAAATAATAACCTAAAGACGGAGTGTTACTCCGAAGAAACGATCAGGGTATTGACCGAGACCTATCGAAATCGTGCCCTGGATGTGTTCATCCGGGGATTGAATGGAGAACTTTCGAAAATGCTTCTCATTCAGCGTCCGAAAACGTTACCCGAGGCATACTCAGCCTGCCTCGAGATACAGAATACCAACGTTAGGAATTCCACACGTCACGGGCAACTAATCGTATCGCCGCACCAATAAATAACATTCCAGACCGTATGCACGGTTTTGCTGCCAATAAGACACCCCCACTTCCACAAAGGACTCGGCGTCCTCAGGAGCGGCGGTTCCCTTTCAATAAGCTAGGCGGGATTCCCCTTCAACCTCGCAGCCAATCGCCGAAAGAACTGACGGAAGTCAGTCTACCCAGACCAGGAAGTTTAATTTTTCAAACAAACCCAACCCTTTCAAACGCGGGGCAAAGTCCGAGAATTTTCCTAGGAAGCAGCAGAGGCTGTTCAATATCGAAAGGGCGGGTAGCAAAGACGAGGAAGCAGCCTACGAGGAAGCCGTACAGGAAGAGGATTTTCTATCGAGCGGCCATCTAGCGTACCATACCTAGAGTACCTGCTCCCCGACGGCCGCAAATTAGATTTCTTAGTGGACACCGGCGCTAACAAAAACTTTATAAAAGAAGCGGTCGTCAAGCAGGGCAAACCGGTCGATAGGTCCTTCGCCGTTCGATCAGCTGGTGGTAGTGTGGACATAAAACAAAAAACCAATTTAAATTTCTTCAAAGATATCGGTATAGAGTCCGATATAACCTTTTTTGTGCTGCCAGGGTTGAATTCCTTTGACGGCATTATAGGGGATGCTACCTTGAAGGATATCGGTGCTGTGATCGACAGGAACCTAATGTCCTGGCGGTCAACGAGTATAAAATCCCTCTTAAGGCACGGGTATCCAGTCAAGTGAATTACACCCTTTCCCTAGGGGTGTAAAAGTAGGTCGCCTCCCAGTTGGTGCACCCTGGGTAACGCTAAATGACCTACATAGCCTACACGGCTAGTTTCTTGTATTGCCGGTTCTACGAGAACGGTACCAGTACTTGTGCTGTACCCATCGTGCCGAAACGACCCGGGCCGTTTTCTTATATCGACCCGGCCAAGAGCAATACACTCGGGGTGACCCTGTCTGACTTTTAGGCAGGGCTACACCTCGCTACAACAACAACAACAACACCCTTTCCAAAAACCTACCTGTCGAAACGGAGGGAATGGTACGAGATTTAGTCAACAAGTTCGGCGACCTCTTCTTGCCCATCAATGGAAAGGAACTTGTTGACACCTGCGTTCGCGCGATAGCAAAAGCTATCCCTACCCGTCTTGTATGAGAGAAGAAGTTGACCGGCAAATAAACGAATTGCTGGATGAGGGCGTCATAAGACCATCCAAAAGCCCCTACAACTCTCCCATTTGGGTGGTTCCAAAAAAACCTAAGCCCAATGGTGAAAAACAATACCGTATGGTAATTGATTACAAAAGGCTTAACGCTGTGACGGTATCAGACACTTACCCTATTCCCGACATCAACGCCACCCTGTGCAGCCTCGGTAAATCGCGTTATTATACAAGCATCGACTTGACGTCCGGGTTCCACCAAATCCCCATGAAGGAATCCGACGTACCCAAAACCGCCATCTCTACCATGAATGGGAAGTACGAATTCCTGAGATTACCCTTTGGTCTGAAGAACGCTCCAGCCATCTTCCAAAGGATGATCGACGATGTACTTAAACAGTATATAGGTAAAATCTGTTATGTGTACATAGACGATATCATCGTCTTCGGGAAAGATGCCGACGATCACCTGAAGAACGTGGAAATGGTATTTTCTAGGTTGATGAAAGCTAACTTAAAAGTGAACCTAGAGAAGACATGCTTCCTTCAGACCGAGGTTGAATTCTTGCGTTATATCATTACTCCCGAAGGCGTACGGCCTGATCCTAAAAAGGTCGAGGCAATGAACTCGACTTTGCCACCAACTAATCTGAAAGACTTAAAAAGTTTCCTCGGCATGACGTCGTATTACCGCAAATTTATTCGCGATTATGCAAAAATAGCCAAGCCTTTGACGAATCTGACTAGCGGAGAAAACGCGCAAATTAAAGCAAATGCGTCAAAGAAAGTGGCTATACAACTCGATAGCCCGGCCTTGCAAGCCTTCGAAGATTTAAAAGGGATGCTCACTTCCGCGAAGCCTATCGCATTCATTTCCCGTTCCCTCACCAAGACGGAAGAAAATTATGCGACGAACGAGAAAGAGATGCTCGCTATTGTATGGGCTCTCGATAATCTAAGATCCTATTTGTACGGTGCAAAAAAATTTAGAATATATACCAACCATCAGCCGTTCACGTACTCCTTGAGCTGCCGAAATTACAACGCCAAATTAAAGCGTTGGAAGGCTCGAATCGAGGAGTATAACTGTGAAACAATATACAAACCGGGAAAAGCTAATGTGGTCGCCGACGCACTTTCTCGCCTTAAAACTGAAGTCAACATTCTAACGGATTCTGTGGTAGCTCAACCATCAGCAAGCCAAATGGGAAATAATAATGAGGACGCAGCCTCTGAAGCAACGATGCACTCCGCTGAACAGGATAATTCCGACCTCATACCACATGTAGAGGCCCCCATAAATGTCTTTAGGAATCAAGTAATATTCAGAGTAGGTCAAGAATCTCGATGCCATGAGCAACCGCATCATGGCTACCGCAGATATTTTGTTTCCCTACCAAACCTGAACAGCTCTACCATTATTCCCATTTTGAAGGAATGCCTTAATCCCAATGTTGTAAATAGAGTAAAAATTCCAGAGGAATTTATCCAACTCTTGCAAACTGTGTATGCTAATAATTTCCACAGGTATAGGATAAGGATAACTCAGCGAATTGTCGAGGATGTCAGCATCCCCGACAGAATGTTCAACATAATCGAAGAGGAGCATCGTCGAGCCCACAGGAATCCGAAGGAAAATAGGGAGCAGATTTTGGAAAAATGCTACTTCCCAGGCATGTCAAAGCAAATAAGGGATTATGTTAGACAGTGCGAAGTGTGCAAACTTAACAAGTATGACAGGCATCCAGCGAAGCCTCACCTTCAGCCGACACCGATCCCCTACTACCCCTGTGAGATCATCCACTTGGACATCTTTGAAATCGAGAAACAGAAGTTTTTGAGCTGTGTGGACAAATTTTCTAAGTTTGCAAAACTATTCCCTATCAAAAATAAATCGTCTGTTTACATCCGAAGGAAACTAACGGACTCTGTGCCAAAGGTTCTGGTCATGGACAACGAGAGAGGGTTCCTCACTCCTCTCGTACTCAATTACTTTAGATCCCTCGGAATCGAAATCTAACAAACGCCCACCCAACGTAGTGAAGCCAATGGCCAGGTCGAAAGGTTACATTCCACCCTCATAGAAATTTATCGTTGTATATCCAATGACTATCCTAGGTTGACCCCTAAGGAGAGAGTAGCCATAGTCGTGGATAGATACAACAATACAATCCATTCCGTGACAAAAAGGAAGCCTGTAGACATTTTTTTCAACAGAACGGCCAGGGTAAACTACCAGGGCTTAAGAGATTTCAGGGATCTAAGGCATGAAAACATCAAAGCTCTGTTGTTACATGAGCAAGAAACCAGAAATGCGAGAATGAATGCAAAGCGCTCTACCCCTAAGGATTTAAATGTTGGGGATACTCAGTTCATAGCGAACAAACAAATAAAGGGCAAACATAAGCACATTTATAAACAAGAAATTGTCGCTGAAAATAGGGGCGTGACAATTGAAGACATGCATGGATGAAGGGCGTATGTCGCATTTTGAGTGAAACGAGAAAATCGGCTTTAAAGTTTTGCTTAAACATTTGAGGTTTTTTCGAATCTTTATGGAAAACTGACAAAAAAATTATGCAAAGCCATAAAAGACGTTGCATAATATGCAAAAAATAGCATAAATTTATATTTAGTGTTTTATATGAAAAAAAACGGAAGATACCCCCTTCTTCCACAATTCATATTGAAAAGTTGTGTACATACCCCCTTCATCGGAGTGTAATGGGGTGTGGTTGCTGAGTGACCGCGCTCAATCCCGACTCTTGCGTCCTCGTTCGTGCACTCTGGGCAACGTTGAGCTACCTAGGCTCGCGGCAGAAAGAGAGGGAGCCCCGGTGGGGCCACTCTGACATACTTGGTTTAAGGGCTCACCGGGGTCTTTTTCGCAGCGTCTGTACACCATGAGGTGCGGCTGTAAGCGAGCGTCTGTCTTGAAGCAAGCGGCTCGCTATATAAATGTGCAAAACTTTTCCCTCCCAATCCAGGGTGTTATGCGATACCGTGCCCATTGGACGTTTGCAGCCGGGAGGCAAATCGTGGCTGTAGTCGAACGGAGCCTCACTGATACCGGGCCGCCTCAGGGAGTAACTATGGTCTTACCGCGGTATGGGGCTCTGCCGCGGCGGACGACACACTTCCCCTTACACTACCCTTGACTCTAAGCTGGCCTTGTCCGGCGAGGGGTCGTACGAACAAGATGAAGAACACACAAAATACAAAGCAATTAACGACTTCGTTTACTCCGCAGCAGAGAAGAACTATGCTGGAGCAAGCGAAAACACAACGCCGGAGGACAAACTCCGCCTCAAAGTTAACTGGGAGGCCGACAGCGATGGAAACTACGGGTCAGTCATCCCCCAAACTGCTATCAAGTAAGAGTGACTTGATGGGAGCAAGCAGCAGTGCGGCTGCCTACGCAGTCAAGCAGAAAACGGCGGAAGCTAAACTTCCATCAAGCGCTGGTACGAAACCCAATCTCTTCACATCTGGGGCAATGGTCTCACGACCTGGTTTCAGAGTTTCGAAAGAGAAGGACGACGCCGCAAAGGGAGAGACCGCGATGGCAGCTACGAGTCTGAATACCCCCCAAGAGGCATCTCCCCGACGCTTTGCGTACTGGGATAAAAGAAAGGCCGCAAGGATCGTTAAAAAATATGAAGGAGCATCGCAGGAGAAGCTGTCGCCGGAAGAAAGGAAGATGGTGGAGGAAGCGAAAGCTCTGATACCAAATTTCCAGAGGACCTATGTGCCTAAGAGGGTGAACGGTAATCCCTTCAAACGCCAGAGATCGGAACCAAGGACAGAATCCTTATAGGTTTCATTGACCGAGGTAACGACCGTTGGTCCATCCCCAAAGACCGGTGGCTGTATGTCCGGAATGAAATGGGCAGGGCCCTCCTCGACTTAATGCGTGAGTCTCCGGGTAGTCCGCCGCGAGGTACTGACGCGGGCTGGCACCAAGGTCAGATCAAAATATTCGCGTGCGAGGATGCAAGAACTGTCGCACTGTATAAGGCAGCAGTTGCAAGACTGGGTGAAGTCTACCCAGGGGCAAGACTAGATGTCGTCGACTGGAAGGACATTCCTGCTCGGCCAAGGGCAAGGGCATGGATTCCTGCCGTCCCTGCAGAACCCGAGAATATTCTTGAGATGCTGCAGGTCTGGAATCCGTCTCTCCCGACGCAGGATTGGGGCGTCAATCTGGTCGATGATGTGGTTGGGCCCAATAGACAGGTGGTTATCACTCTGAATAAGGAGGCGCTCGAGCCCCTTAAACGGTGCAACGGACGAGTGCATTACGGCTTGGGTCAGATCGTGATCCACGTATACCGTGGCGATGCACAGCGCGCTGCTATTCCGGACGCTCCGGAGGACTCGGAGATCGAGGCATCGGAAGGGGAAGCAGAGGAGTCCGACGCGGAAAGTATGTTATCCGCCACGTCAAATTGCGATGGTGCTGCGAACAACTCGGCGATAGAAGAAAGCCTGCTTGACGAAGAAGGCCTCGACGTCACGATCGTGGCTAAACCTGAGCACACTAACGTTGATGCTCCAAATCGCACCAGCCTAACGATGGCGTCGGTCTATATGCCCTATGACGCCGAAGAACCTCCTCCACAAAAGGAGGTGAAAGATCTGGTGGATAATTTCTGTACGGGCCATCTTATTATTGGAGCTGACGCTAATGCTCATCACGTCCAGTGGGGAAGCTCCGATATTAACGCTAGGGGCGAGCCTCTGTTTGACTACCTACTAACAACTAACCTGGTGGTTTGTAACGTGGGTAACGAGCCTACTTTTATAACTAAAGCTCGTAGGGAGGTTATAGACCTCACTGTTTGTAGCGAAGGCGCTTATGAGTGGGTCAGAAAATGGCGTGTTCTTGATGAGCATTCATTTTCTGACCATCGGTACATAGAAATTGTGTTAGACTTTATTGTTGAGCAGCCAGTTATGAAACGAAATCCACGCAACACTAACCGGCAGCTACATAACCAAATATTAGCTAGGGACCTACCAGTATTACCTCCACAAGCCCCCTCATCAGTGGGAGAACTGGATGATCTGGTAACGACCTTTACAACGGCGCTCTCAAATGCCCTAGAGCAGGCTTGTCCAGTACCAAAACCACGCGGCAAACATAGACCCCACTGGTGGTCTTACGACCTGGATTCGTTCCGTATATCATGCAGGAAGCAATTTAACAAGGTCAAGAGCATCGGTACGGAGCCTGAATGGCTCGAATATAAAGCTAAACTGAGGGCCTATAAAATGGCTCTAAGGCAAGCGAAGAGAACTTCGTGGAGAAATTTCTGCACCGGGGTCGAAAAAGTCGATGATACAGCGAGACTTAGACGAGTGCTATCAAAAACTCAAACAGCCATTAGCTATTTACGGAAGCCTGACGGATCTTGGACCAGCACGGAAGGGGAAACCCTGGAGCTGCTCCTGAACACACACTTTCCGAGGAACTTGTATGATGCACCTGTAGCATCTGCAACAAACCTGGCGGTAAACATACCCATTACGGAGGAAAGGGTAAGGTGGGCAATCAAAAGCTTTGAGCCGTTCAAGGCAGCTGGGCCAGACGGGATTTTCCCCGCACAACTTATAAACACGCTGGAAATATCAGCTAAATGGCTGGTAGTTCTCTATTCAGCCTGCCTGGCTCTTAATTACATTCCGTGCTCCTGGAGAAGCGCCACGGTAGTCTTTATTCCAAAGGCTGGGAAGGCCTCACACTATGAGCCTAAAGACTACAGACCGATCAGTCTCTCCTCTTTTGCACTTAAAACCTTCGAGAGGATAATTAGCGATTATCTCTCCTCTACTATTGATAGCAACCTTATTTCTAGCTATCAACATGCATACACCAAAGGTAAATCAACGGAAACTGCGCTCCACAGCCTAGTCTCTATTGTTGAAAAATCATTGCATGAAAAGGAGTACTGTCTCGTGGCCTTTCTGGACATCGAAGGGGCTTTCAACAATATAAGGCCGGAGGCTATTAACACTGCTTTAACAAACCTGGGCATAAATAGGTCTCTTATTGGACTAATTGATCAACTACTAAAGGGAAGGAAAATAGTTTCTTCACTGGGAACAGCTGATCTTTCACGCTATGTAACAAGAGGAACGCCTCAGGGTGGTGTTCTCTCCCCGCTCCTATGGAACCTCACCGTAAACTCGCTGCTACGAGACACAAGGTGGGGGGGGGGGGGGGGGGCGGGAAGATAGTGGCATATGCAGACGATTTAGCTATTGCATATAGGGGCAAATTCCCACAAACCCTGTGTGACTTGATGCAAGTAGCACTGCGAGAAGTTTCTTCATGGTCCTCTCGCTGCGGACTTAGCATCAACCCGGGAAAGGTGGAGCTTGTCCTTTATACCAGGCGGTACAAGATACCACCGTTGAACCTACCAGAACTAGATGGCGTGCGCCTGAACTTAGCTGACAAAGCCAAATTCCTAGGCACAGTTCTAGATAGAAAGCTTAACTGGAAGGAGAATGTCATCCAGCGCCAGAGGAAAGCGTGCATTGCACTTTACACGTGTAAAAGAGCCATTGGCAAAAAATGGGGGCTCAGCCCCAAAATTTGCAGATGGATCTACACTGCGGTAATCCAGCCAATTATGCTGTATGGGGTCGTGGTATGGTGGCCTGCGCTAAGAAAGGCAACAAACCTAAATCTGTTAGGGAAAGTCCACAGATCGAGCATGATCTGTATAAGCGGGGCGATAAGAACAACTCCCAATGAAGCTCTCCAGGCCATTCTTGGCCTTTTGCCACTCGATCTGGAAGGGTACCGGGCAGCAGCAGCATCGGCTGTGCGTCTAAGGGAAACGTCCGTCTGGGGCGCAAGCACTATTGGACACTCCTGTATTCTAAGATCTTACAGCTTTCTCCCTCTGAGCACAGATCGGTGTGCGACCACAACAGTCGGAGATTGTTGTTTTAGAATAAACATTCCCAGCAGGGAAGACTGGGAGAACATAGATCGGTGTCCCGCTACTAATGGCGGCACTTTTATATACACCGACGGCTCGAAGTTAGACGGCAGAGTCGGAGGAGGGGTTTACTCAAGGGATTTGGACCTAGAACTCTCCTTTAGACTACCTGATCACTGCAGCGTCTTCCAGGCTGAAGTTTCAGCAATCATGGACGCCGTGACTTGGATAGCTGAACGCACCATCGGACAAGATATCTGTATTTTCAGCGACAGCCAAGCGGCCATCAAATCCCTTGGCTCTTACTCGTTCAACTCTGAACTGACGCTCAGCTGTCGTCGATCTCTTCAAGAGATGGCCCAACAGAACCGCGTGAACCTCACATGGGTCCCGGGACACAGGGACATTGAGGGAAACTGTAGGGCAGACGAACTTGCCAGGCAGGGCACGACCAAGCAGATTCTTCAAGATAAAGAGCGCATAGGTATGCCGTTTGCCACGTGCAAGCTAATGCTGAAGGAGCATACACTCCGCGAAGCCAACGAAAGATGGCTACAAGCCCCAGGGTGCCGGATATCCAAGCAAACCTGGCCAAAATGCGATCTTAAAAGATCTAGACACATATACGCCCTAAAAAGGAAGGAAATCTCCATATTAATAGGTGTTTTAACCGGGCACTGCCTTATTGGTAGGCACGCAGCAAGGCTGGGCGTTCCCTACCGACGATGCTGCAGGAGTTGCAAAGATGATGAGGAAGAGGAAACGGTGGAGCACCTCATCTGCAACTGCCCGGCCTTAAGCGGAGCGAGAAGGCGTTCTCTGGGAGTTCCCTTCCTGGTTAGCTTAAGCCAGGTCGCGGAGCTAGACATAAAGGACTTGATGGCCTTCATCAAGTTATCAAAATGGTTCGAGGAGGGGTAGCGGTGTCGGTTAGGAGTGTCAGTCCCGGGGTTCGGCTATATGGAGAGTCCCGACAGCACTGGGCCGGGCCCCGGGACTGACTTTCCTAGTGTTTGGTGGTATCACAACGGGCCTTTTATTACTGGCCTAGGTGTGCCTTTGCGGCAGCCACTTCTACCTACCTACCTACCTACCCCCTTCATCCATGAATTATCTTCTACAATTTTCACGATAGGCAGATTCGGATAAGACAGAAATATAGATCTGCATAAACACTATTCACCAATGCCAAAAACAGAAATTGAGTGAGAATGCGACATACCCCCTTCATCCATGCATGTCTTCAATTGTTACTGAGAGTGGAAAGAAGTTCCACAAAACGGACGTTAAAAACGTCTGAGATAACATCGGAATAAGGTAAATCAAAGTATAAGATTATCAGAAACCGGGGGTCCGGTATGCAGGCGCAAAGCTTGTAGTCGATGAAGTCATCGCGGTTCAATTCCACCTTGCCACTGGTGTGGGATGACGAATTCGAGGTGGTTCAACTCCTCCACGATAATCTTCTACCCACTTGCGTGAAGCCACCCGTGCCATGAGTAGGTCGTTTGCAATTATAAACGCTTATGAACAAAAGGGATCAACGCGGGCCTTCCACGGTCAAGTTGCACCTATATTCCGATGCAAATAACCAAACATAAAATTTGAAATGAATCTCAAAGTTGTTGTAAGCAACAACCATTAACAAACTGCAAAATGATGCAAATGGCCGAACACCAAATTTGAGATGAATATGCAAGCAAATTGCGAATATGATGCGAACAAGCACCGTCAAAAAAAAAAGGGAGACGAGAGTTTCTCACAAAAATAATTTCCATATTAATTTCCATTTCCAATTCTAACAAAAAAAAAAAAAAAACTAACGATTAACAACTCTTAAATTAACAAAATAAACTACTTCACTACTGGGTTCCCCAACAAATAAATTCTCAAATCCTATCAATACTAACCCGTCGCAACTCAAATTTAATTTAGGATACTTAAGCCAAATACTTTAGTTAACGTAATTTTTTAATATGAAAAACTAAAACGGTCACGAATAATATTAAGCTAATTAGGTAGTACTCAAAAGACATTTCATACCACATTTTATGCATTACATGTTCAATGACCACTACTTACAAAACAAACATGTTAAATAAACAGGACGAAAAAGTGCGAATAATTTTGATGTGAAAATTTTGTTATAGAGTAAAATGCGCCAATAAAATTCTATGTATGTAAAAATTCATTTATAAAACAAAATACAAAAATAATTTTTGATGTGAAAATTCGGTTATAAAGTAAAATGCGCAAATAAAATTCTATGTAAAAATTCATGTATAAGACGAAATACGGAAATGATTTTTGATGAGAAAATTCTGTTATAAAGCGAAATGCGTAAATAAAATTCTATGTAAAAATCCTTTATAAAACAAAATACACAAAAATGGTTCATCTAAAAATCCGATTAAAAAAAAACAATAACGAATTTTACAATTAAGTCCTAGATATGAGAATATTAATAAAATAACGTATGTTTATTAAACCCAATCTAAAACCCCACAGCATCCGCCTCTGCGCAACCGCGCACACCTACGATGTCTTCAAGATTGATTCTCCAATAATATCAATCCGCGATGGCTATGGGTGGATCATCAATGGACAATTTAAGCTACGACAAAGTTGTGGACCGACTAAAAAACGCAATCACCGACTTCAATATAACCGACCCCGCATCCGATATACTTGACTTCCACCTGGATAAGGTAGTGAGAAACCTCCATGATCTAAAGGGGAAAGATACCACTAGACGAAGGCGATCAATAAATTGGATCAATAAATTGGATTGATGCAGCCGACTGGGATAAAGTACTCCAAGGACAAAATGACCTCATGAATATTGACGAGCAACAATATCAGGTAAACTCTGCTGTATTTAAAACAACTCACGAGCTTTTGCAGGCAATCAATGGCATTATAACAACCACCAATGACGCGCAAAGCCGGTGGAAGATGGACCAAACATTCCAAGAGATCAAAAACAAGATAATGATACTAAAAGAAGATATCTATGAATTGGTTCGTGCTTGCCAAATGGCGAAAGCGGGCGTAGTCAATACCAACATACTCAGCAAGGAAGAAGTAAACCGTCTCATCAGCGAGATGGAAGTCCTTCCTTACAGTAATGTAGTGGAAGCCATTGAATACAGCAAACCATCAATCTACACCAATGGCTCCCTCCTACTGTACGTCTTATCCTTGCCTAAGGTCACAGAAACGAGGTACAATCATCTGATTGTCCGCCCCATTATCCAGGGCGGTCAACGTGTAGACATGGAATATTTAACCATCCTGGCTAACAAGCATCAGACATATGGTATCAAGGACCAATGCTTACAGCTAATATCTGCAATGGTCTGCAAGGAAAGCTCCCTCGTCCTGCTAAAAGAGGAAGACTGCTTCACGCGACTACTCAAGGGAGGCGAAGCCAACTGTCCATACTTAACTCATAATGACTCAACGGTGGAAATAATCAAAGACGACACCATATTTCTCAGCAACTTCAATGGCTTGGTAAGATCAAACAGCTCCACTAATTCTCTTTTGGGTTCGTTTATCTTACAGTTGCAAAACGAGACAATCGAAATAAAAAGTCAAACTTACCGGAGCGAGAGTAGTTCGGGAGTCCAACTTCTACCTCCTGTCCTGAGGAGAGTAAGGAACAAAACACTTGTAGTAGACGTCAATCTAGTTCACGAAATGACAACAGGAAACATCAAGCTCCTGAGGTTCCTTGGAAGGAAAACAAACGTCCTGATCACTTCGGAAATCCTAACATTTATTATGGTGGTACTACTCATCTGGATCATCTGGCGGAAGATAACGTCAAGAATCCAAATCTCCCAACTAAACATCTCATTACTTAAGAGAAGCTTTCGGGGACGACCAACCGAAGACAAACCTAAGGTGACAAATCTGCGGGACGCAGATCTTTAAAGGGGGAGGAGTTAAGATATTGCCCGGCACCCAGAGGGCAACGTTCCCACACTATAAGGAACACGTGCCGCGTAGTCAGCATAAGTACAAAGCTAACGACTGCTGGAACCCTACACCTGCATTCAGGGTCACTTGCATTTCACCATGCTACGCAATTGAACACCTATGGGAATGCAAGTGCATGGTTAGCGTTAGCATAAACGTGCCAAAACTAGACAGAGAGTCAGCATAATTGAATTTCACACGATTGTGAAATCAAGGCACTGACCATGCGAGCAAGGCATGGCTATCGTGGTAAGGGCTGCAACCGATCGCAGCCTATAAAGGGAAGTTCAACGGAAGCAGCGGGCAGTTGCGTCGGGGTGCCTATCGTAGTTAGATATACTTACTTTAAGGAACTAATATGTAAATATGTAAATATACCTTAAATTGCTCTTTTAATTCCAGGGCGAGTTGGCCCTTTAATTTTTTTATCGATTAAGGACCTTCCGTCCATAACTTACATATAATATTTTTTTTGAGTATGTAGTATTGTAGCTCTTTGAATTTTAATATATGTATGAGGTACAAGTTTTAAGCCGATTAGAAAGTTCCCTGATTTTTGCGAATTTTTTTCCAAAAATGCAGAATACCACAAACTCCCAAACTAAAAAACAAAATATAGGGATAGATACATATAGTTGAGGAGAGTATAACCGTATTTTTTTTTAGCGGGGGAAACAACAACAACAAAAGTTACTAAAGGTCAAACTTCATATGCAGCAATTTTTAAATTGCAATTACTCGAAAAGAACCAAACCGATTTTCAATATTTTTATACCATTCAATAAGTACTTTGATTCCCGTGAGTTCGTTGCTGTTATTCGCGAAAAAATTAAAAAAAAATGCAAAAACTCACGAAAGAGTTAAAAAGTGACCGGCCCTGCATAGGATAGTGTAATAAGAAGGCAAGAAGTGCATACCGCGCAGCGTATATGTAAAATGTGGTAAAAAATTATGTTTTCAAAATTGTATCACTTTCGTATTTTCACCCATATTCATTCTACAAATAAGATTTTATTTTAAATTATATAGGAAGTTTTAAAATGCAATTTAAATTAAACCATCGGATTTCTCAAAATGCCAAAGCACGTATGTCCAAATTTACTACTGCTAAAATTTAGCTTTTCGTTTGGCACAGAAAAATGGAAAATATTTGTACACCGTAGGAAATTTGTTCACTTAATTTTACTCTGGCAAAAATTGTTCTCAATTGATACACAGCTGTATGTGTAAAGGAGAGCGTAACAAACCTCCACCTTTGAATTTTTGTAAGGACAACAGAAACCAAGCATATTTGCAAAACGTATTCACGATAAAAGAAGATTGGAATTACAAAAGTGGTTTAGTGGTTCTGCGTAACAATATGTTTTCTTAAAAAAATTACCGAAAATTTGTCAATAATAGTTACACTTTTTATAGGTCATACATGGCGTATGAGCAACATTACTTACTTACTTACTGCATAAATGCCTGGCTCTAGCTTGTATAAGACTAAGATCCTTTGAAACCCATTTTCAGAGGACTTGAAAGATTTATCTGAGATAGGAATTACAAATGGTCTTGGTTTTATTAACAACTACCGTGTAATGTATCCATTCCCAACCATGTGTACATCTTCGTCTCTCCCAACCCGCCTTTTAAATCGAAGTCAAATAGTGGATCACATTATAAAGCCCAAAACACTAATTTGTACTAGAGCAGACACATGTATCCCTGCATGGTATGCAGTAGCTGCACGATGTATTCAAATCTAAATTCTACACACCTCGCCAGTGTTGCGTATCAAAAAACCCAGCAAGCACGAACAAGCCAAAAACAAAATGCCAAAAAAAGAAATATTTTATTTCGTGATTTCAATTTATTTTGAATTTTTAGATTATAATATTTGTAAAAAATAGAATCTCAAATTTAAGTTAAGTTTTTGAAACGTAATTTAACTTGTTTTTGTATGTTATAAGTGAGTTTGGTAAATGTTGTGCAAGTGTCACTGCAGGGAACTGTCAGGTAAGTTTCCCTGCACATGTGTTTACAAATCATTCAAGCAGCAGTGCAAATAGAAGAGCTGCAGGCAAAATCACTGCACATGTATTCCAGCCATAAAGATAACTTAATCTTTATTCATTTTAAATTTCATTATTATTATTTTTTTAATGCAAAATCTATGTTGAATGAGTTAATGAAATTCTATTAAGTCGACTGAATTTGAATGTTGATTTGTGGGTAGACACGAACTGCAGATGAAAATGGGTTCTCTGGTACAGCGCTATTTCCAATTGATGAGCGCACTTATATAATGTAATGCCCTCAGCTTAAATTCTTTTTGCCTCTCCAACTTTTCCCGGAGCACCAATTTTGTCGGACTAACCTTTAGCAGGAGTATCCTTCTCAGGATAATTCAACCGGAGCGCACAATTAACTTTAATGCGTTTAAATCAGCGATGCTCAAACGCACACTACCAAACTGTGCGATTGTGTTGAAGTATGAGAGAGCTTCTTACTACACCCAAAAAAAATCCAAATACCCAACTAACAAAAATTTTGTAAAAAAAAACAAGTAAGGAAAGCTGTCTTCGGCTGTGCCGATGTGTTTTGTTGGTCCAATCTCATTGATTTTTAACATCGACATTCCACTTTCTAACAGAGCAACAGTTACGAAATTTCACGACCCTACCTATATAATTATAGGAGTTATAGCCCAAAATCCGTTTATCGGAACAATCGATTCTATGGGGGCTATGTGAAATATTTATTCTATCTCAATGATTTTCAACATCGATATTTCACATATAAAAATAGCAATTACTAAAGAAGGAGAATAATGTTGCTAACAAACTAACAACAAAGCTTAAGAAGAAACAAACTACAAAATTTGAGAGACTGCGAGCCAAACGAAATTTGATCTTCACTCACAACAATAAACAAGAAGATTGGTTTATAAACAAAACAAATGTGCAGTTCCCGAAAGAAGTGAAAGAGCTGTTAGCGAAGGGACCGAAGTTCGGAGTACCTGTGGAAAATAAAACGTTTCCCCTTTTTCAATACATAGCTGATGGAGAAGATTTGGTTCAGACACTTGAAAACAAAGAGCAAATAGAAGAGGCGCGGACAAAGCTCTCTCTACTTATTAAAAGCCACTCAACAACAAACAAAAAAAGTGCAATAGATAGTGCAATATCTGATACAGTGGGGCAAACAAGAAAGTTTTTGCAGAAAAATAAAAACATTAGAATTTTGCCATCAGATAAAGGTAATAAAACGGTGGCAATGGAAGTAGAAGATTACAACAATAAAATGAAATGTATTTTAAATGACTTGACAACATACAGAATCCAAAGACAAGATCCAACATCGCGATTACAAACCAAAAACAACACTTTAGTCGAAAAACTTTTTAAAATGGACATTATCACAAAAATAGAGAAAAATCAACTCAGTTCAAACACGGCATTGCCCCCTAGAATCTATGGTCTCCCTAAGATACATAAGGAAGGTACACCACTGAGGCCAATTTGTTCTGTTGTCGGATCACCTGCATACGGATTATGCAAATATATTGCAGAAATATTAAAAAACACAACAGCTGCTTCAGTATATAACGTAAAAAATACATTAGAGTTTAAAGAAAGAGTAAATGACACAAACATATTTGACAATGAAAAATTAATTTCCTTTGACGTGGTTTCATTATTTCCCAGTATACCGATACAACTCGCACTTGACGCAATACAAGAAAAATGGACAACGATAAAAGAATTTACGAAGATACCGAAACAATTATTTATGGAAATAGTTCAATTTTGTATTAAAGATAATAGATATTTTAAGTTTAATGACACTGTATATACGCAGTTAAAAGGACTGCCAATGGGCTCACCTACTTCCCCAGTGATAGCGGACATTGTCATGGAAAAATTATTAGAAAAATCGATGAATAAATTGGAGCAAAAACCAAGATTACTCACTAAGTATGTTGACGATATATTCGCTATAGTAGAAGAAAACGAGGTTGAAAATACACTGAACACATTGAACTCCTTCGACAAAAATATAAAATTTACAGTGGAACTCGAAAAGGATGGAAAATTGGCTTATTTAGATTCAACAGTAAATAGATTAAACAATAAATTAAAGTTAAAGTGGTATAGAAAGCCAACATCATCAGGGAGAATTATTAATTATAATTCGAAGCATCCAAAAACCATGATATTAAATACAGCAAAGGGCTGTATAAAGCGGATGTTTCAGACTTCGGACCGAATTTACCACAAAGAAATAAAAAAGGAAATTTTTTCAACTTTAAGGGACAACGATTTTCCAACACAGACAATTAAAAAATTATTAAGTAGAGTAAACAACCCTATTAGTCAACAAAAACCACAAAAGTCAGTTATTTTCAAATCTCTGACGTACGTACCTCAACTCTCCGAGCGTCTTGCAAAATCGGATTGCTACAATAAAGAAAAGATAAAAATTGCCCATAGACCAACCAATACATTAAAGCATTTATTCAATAAAACGAAGTCAATAATACCACAAGACGAAAAAAGCAATGTTGTGTACCAAATCCCATGTAAAGGAAGTGACAGAGAGCCATGTAAGAGTGCCTATGTAGGTACAACAAAATTAAAATTAAAAACTAGACTTTCGCAACATAAATCGGATTACAAATATTGCCATACAGCTAATAACCCAAAAACGGCGCTAATGGCCCACTGTTCATCTAGTGGGCATTCGCCAAATTTCGATGACGCGCAAATTCTCCAACAAGAACAAAATTATAATAAGAGATTTACATTGGAGATGTTACATATCGTAAACACACCGTCGGACATACGACTGAATTTTAAGAGTGATAGCTCGGACTGCGCGCATATATATAAACATTTATTAAACAATAAGCAGTACCAAACTCCGCGTCATACAGGGCAGACGTGAATAATAATGTATGTGAGAAAATAATAAAAAATAATGTATTTTCATTATTATTTTCTAATTTTTATTATGATTTATGTTTAGAAGTTTGTTAATTTGTGTTTTATTTATGTTTTTATTAACAGTTTTACCCTGAAGACGGTTACCGTGGAGTAACCGAAATATATTGGTTAAAAAGAAAAACACTTGTGTTTTATTTTTTGCGGAAATTGACCTAAAGCCAGCCTAACAACAAAGTTTTAAAAATAGCAATACTTACAAAATTTCACGTTCTTAGCTTTATAATTACAGGAGTTATAGCCCGAAATCCGTTTATTGGAACAATCGATTGTATGGGAGCTATATGAAATATTTATCCCATCTCAATGATTTTCAACATCGATATTTCACATATAAAAACATCAATACCTACAAAATTTCACGTTACTAGCTCTTTAATTACAGAAGTTATAGCCCGAAATCCGTTTATCGGAACAATCGATTGTATGGGAGCTATGAGTAGTTTTAGTCCGATCTTGCTGGTTCCGACGAATGATTATTCTCATATAAAATAACGCCTCCATACCAAATTTCATCGTGATATCTCCAAATTTGCGTACAAACAGACGGACAGACGGACAGAAGGACAGACGGACATGGCTAAATCGAATCAACTCATCGTCCTGATCATAACGGTATACTTATTAGTGGGTCTATCTCTCATGTTCATGAAAGGTATAATAAATAAAAATTAAAAGGGTATTAGTAAAGTAGTAAGGCAATAAAATGCATTTTTTCAATACAAATGTATAAATAAAAAAAATATTATGAAAAAAATATAGAGAAAAACTAGAAAAAAAATTGCAAAAAATCAGGCAATTTTATTAACGGCTTAATTTTAGTATCTTATAGTAAAATTCTAACGAGCTACAAACTGCGTACTCGTGAAAAGTCTAAAAACTCCATGCCAGAAGTTTCAAGTTTTGCCGCAAATTTTCCTAAACTTTGCAGAAGCTTTTTAACTTTAATTCATTCTGTTACAGATTTGGCCATTTTTGAAATTAAAATGATTAAAAACACGTAAATAAATGAATATTTTAAGAATAAAAATACTTTCATGCGTAGCAGTCAACAGTCGTTGATCAAGTGATTCACAAACGCACTTTAACGTTCCACAGTGTATAGAGAGCGCTTGACTTGTACGTGTGAGCAAATCTATAAGAGAGCAATAAAGTCGGCCTCCCTCCAGGTAAAGATCGTCACTGGTTTAAATAGTTCTTACACGGAGGGAAATCTATGGATCGAACATCCATAATTATTGATATCACATAAATTGATATTTCTGTCCCATCAATGAATATGGATGTATCATCAATGCTTTTTTGATAAATCACTATTGAAATGGTATCCATATAAACTATTGATAAATTCTAAATAGTTTAAAAAAACAAAATTGTATATAATTTGACATCTGGTAACAGTGAGACTCGAACCATGCTCCTCTGGCACGTTAGCCCAGTATTCTACCATTCGGCTACGGCATATTATACAATTTTTAGAAAAAAGTTCAATCATAAGAAATTCAAAAAATTTTGAATTTAAAAAAACCGCTCCAACAAGTTGTAATATTGTTAGAAAATCCATAGTAAAAATTGTTGAACTATTATGATTATGCGTCCCAGAAAAATTTAAATTTCGTCCATATATATTAATACGCTGTCTCTACCATTATTACTATGTAGTAAATATGGATATGGATATACCTACAAAAGAAATTCATATCACGACCATAGATATTGACATGCCGTTCAAATATATTAGTATTCTATCCATAAATATAAAAAATAGTACATCATATCGAAATGGTTGACATGTCATTTTACTTTTTATTGGTCGCAAATAATATTTGATAACTCGCTCATTCTGAATGAATATTGCATCAAACTCGGCGCTATCAATAGTGATATTGTCACAACATTCAATGCATTTCTCTCAGTGTAATAATTGAATTTTTTTTAATTGAATTAATTTTTTATTCGGAATTCAACTTTCCGGGAATTTTGAAGCTGGAAAAATGTATGCTATAAGTAAAATATAAGGTAGTGCTAGTTAAGGTCTGCTGAATTTCAAAGTGGCTGCATGTCTTTGCAGTGGCAAGTCCCTAGAAGTTTGCCGCCTTCATCTTCCAGTACATAGTATGATGATCCTTGCTTACTTCGAACCCGCGCCTTGAGAAACGTATGTGCTATTTTACTGTTGAAATTCTTACTTTGATTTCTCTGAGCGACATTCCTACGTAGTACAATTTGCCCCTCTCTGAAAGAGACTGGTCTGGACCTCAAATTGTAAGTTTTCTCGTGGGTTTTGTATGATTTTTGAATATTGGTACGCACAGTCACGTATCAAAGAAAGGGTCCTTCTTCGGCCATACCAATGCTTCGCAATAGTTTGCAGTTTTCGCCGTGAGTCATCATATGCTGACTAAAAACTACAAAATACGGACTAGACGAGGTGGCATGATGTACTGAATTTCGCAGACAACAATTGACGCTACAAATGTTGGTCCCACTCCCGCTGATCCCGCTTTATATAAGCCCAAAGTGCTGCATTTATGGAACCATTGACCCTCTCCCAACTATTGCTCTGGGGAGAGTACGCAGCGGTGCATACATGCTTAATTCCACACTTGGTCAAAAATGATTCAAACTCGCCTGATTTTAACTGACTTCCATTATTGCTGTCTAGTACATTTTAGTAATTTTTGTTGCGCATCGTCACCTGAGTAGTGTTATAAGTCACATCATTGAAAGCAGTTGAGGAGGGATCAATGTCCGGTAAATAGTCTAATTGCATACCTTCTACTACCTCTACGCTGTCAGAATACGTACGGGACAGTGGGTCAGGTACCACATTTTGGCTTTCTTTACGGTGGTCTATTGTGAATTGAAATGATTGAAGTTTCAGTAACCAGCGTGCAAGCCTGCCGCTTAAGTCATAACCCAACGTAAACTTGCGTGTTCTGTGATTAATTTAAACTCTTGACCTCAACGTAAGGACGAAACTTTTTAACCGCTAAAACTGCTGCAAGACATTCTTGTTCTGTGACCGAATAATTGCGCTGTGCTTTGTTAAGTTTTTATGATATGTTCGAGATTGGAACTTCTTCCCCATTCTCGTTAGCCTGCGCTATCACAGCCTCGGCTCCGTGTTGGCTTGCGTCACACTGACCAATTAATGACTTTGTGAAGTCTGGGTTTGCAAGAAATGGAGCAGATGTCAATCATTGCTTTAAAATGTCAAACGATTCCTGTGCCTTCTTTGTCCAATCAAAAGTTTTGCTATTTTTAAGCAGGTCGGTCAGGGACCGGGTTACATCCGCAAAGTTTGCAATAAATCGCCGGTACCACCCAGCCATTCCTAAACATCTTCGAAGCAAACGCGGTCCTTCAAGTTATATGGAATCACCTTATCCATTAACCGACACATAGTTTGGGGAGCATTACACAATCCAAATGGCATAACCGTGAACTGATAAAGTGGCCGATGCTTAATGCGTTTTTCTCACGAGATTTTTCCTCTAACGGAATTTGCCAAAATGCGTCCTTTAAATCTAGACTAGCTATAAATTCCGCAAGCGGTAATCTGCTCAAAATGCCTTCTATGTATGTGTGGCAATGGATAAGCGTCCTTCTGCGTAACTTAGTTTACTTTGCGACTATCTAAATATAGCCTGACTTTGCCCGGTTTTCTCACCAGTACCACAGGTGAAGACCATGCGCTGTTTGATTCCTCAATCACTCCTAGCTTAAGCATGCGCTCAATCTCATGCCCCACTAATTTTTCAACAGCTGGTGAAATTGGGAAATGCCTTTGCTCAATTGGCTACACAACACCAACATCGAACACTGTATTGCCGCATTAAGTTTCTGTTTTTGATCGGGTGTCAATACAAGTGTATTAAGATCTTCATGAAGATGTTCATCAACATCATCATCGACAATACTAGTTTCGCTAATTGTATGTGAAGCTAACCTAAACGCTTTCCAGAAGTTAACTCCTAAGTACACGTCTTGGGTTAAAGATGGTATTATATAAAACTCCATAGACCGATCCTCATTTTTTAAATTTAACTGACAATTCCACAACACCTACAATTTGTTGTTTCGAACCGTGAGCCGTGCTCCAGAATCTAACAAGCCAAATACCTCGGGCTTGGAAAGTAGAATCAGGCATTTCCAGACTTCATCCCATGACAAAACCTTCAGCCAGTCACCTCAAAGTTCGGGAACTTTTATGTTCCTATTACTTCGCTTTCTCTTGTTCAATCAAGTTTGTCAACTTTTACTTCTTTTAAATGACGGATCTTTACACATGTGCCGTAGGACACTACCCTCAAGTAGTATCATGTATTTTAAGCCTTCGCCCCATGACAAAAACTTCAACCATACGACACCCCAAAAATGAGGAATTTTCCTTTTTCTTACTGCGCTTTCACATGTTTGAGCGGGTTGGTCCCACTTTGTCTGGATTTAAATAGCGCATCTTTACACACGTGTCACACAATACTACCCGTAAGTAGTATCAGCCATTTTAAGGCTTCGTCTCTTGGAAAAAACTTCAGCCAGACACCTCAAAGTTGAGGAATTTTTAGAATTCCTACGGCGCTTTCACATGTTTAAGCGGGTTGTCCAAATCTGCTTGATCATGTCCTATGGAGATTAATTGTACCCATTTTGGTCATCGGATGAAGTCTAAAAATGCCCGATACCACTTAAGGGTAGTCTTCTACGACACATGTGAAAAGATCTGCGCTTTAAAAGCAGCCAAAGTGGGACCAACCCGCTCAAACATGTGAAAGCGCAGTAAGAATTATGAAAATTCCTCAGTTTTGGGGTGTCTGGCTGAAGCTTTTTCCATGAGACGAAGACCAAAACTGCCTTACGGGTGGTTTTCTGTGACACGTGTGTAAATATCCGCTATTTAAAAGCAGCCAAAGTGGGACCACCCCGCTCAAAAATGTGAAAGCGCAGTAAGAATTAGGAAAATTCCTAAGCTTTGAGGTGTCTGACTGACGTGTTTTTTATGGGGCGAAGTCTACTAATGACTTATACCACTTAAGGGTAGTATTCTACGACACATGTAAAAATATCTGCCCTTTAAAAGTAGCCAAAGTTTGACCAACCCGCTAAACAAGTGAAAGCGCAGTACGAATTATGAAAATTTCTCAGCTTTAAGGTGTCTGGCTAAACTTTTGTCCATGAGACCAAGCCTTAAAATGCCTGATACTACTTGCGAGTAGTATTGTGTGACACGTGTGTAAAGATCCGCTATTTAAAAGCAGCCAAAGTGGGACCAACCCGCTCAAACATGTGAAAGCGCAGTAAGAATTAGGAAAATTCTCCAGTTTTGGGGTGACTGGCTGAAGTTTTTGTCATGGGGTGAAGTCTTAAAATGTCTGATACCACTTAAGGGTAGTCTTCTTCGATACATGTGAAAAGATCTGCCCTTTAAAAGCAGCCAAAGTTGTACCAACCCGCTTAAACAAGTGAAATCGCAGTAAGAATTAGGAAAATTCTTCAGCTTTGAGGTGTCTGGCTGAAGTGTTTGTCATGGAGCGAAGTCTAAAAATTACTGATACCACTTAAGGGTAGTGTTGTACGATACATGTGTAACGATACGCAGCCAAAGTTGTTTAAACCCGCTTAAAAATGTCTAAGCGCATTAAAAATGATCAAAAATCCGCGTGCTTTGGAGTGTCTGGCTGAAGTTTTTTTCATGGGGTGAAGTCTGGAAATGCCTGATACTACTTAGGGATAGTGTTTTACGACACATGTGCAAATATCCGCAATTTGATCATAACAAAAGTTGAACAAATTCGCTTAAACCAGTGAAATCGCTGTAAGAATTACAAAAATTCCCGAGTTTTGAGGTGTCTGGCTGAAGTTTAGGGTAGTGTCCTAAGACACATGTGTAAAGATCCGTCATTTAAAAGCAGTACAAGTTGGACAAACTTGATTGAACAAGAGAAAGCGAAGTAATAGGAACAGAAATGTTCCCGAACTTTGAGGTGTCTGGCTGAAGTTTTTGTCATGGGATGATGTCTGGAAATGCCTGATTCTACTTAAGGGTAGTGTTCTGTGACACGTGTGTAAAGATCCGCTATTTAAAGGCAGCCTAAGTGGGACCAACCCGCTCAAACATGTGAAAGCGCAGTAAAAACTATGAAAATTCCCGAGTTTTGAGATGTCTGACTGAAGTTTTTGCCATGGTACGATGTCCAAAAATGCTTGATAATACTTAAGGGCAGTGTTATAGGTAGGTAGGTAGAAGTGGCTGCCGCAAAGGCACACCTAGGCCAGTAATAAAAGGCCCGTTGTGATACCACCAAACACTAGGAAAGTCAGTCCCGCGCCCCGGCCATATGGAAAATCCCAGTGCTGTCGGGACTCTCCATATAGCCGAAACCCGGGACTGACACTCCTAGCCGACACCGCTACCCCTCCTCGAACCATTTTGATAACTTGATGAAGGCCATCAAGTCCTTTATGTCTAGCTCCGCGACCTGGCTTAAGCTAACCAGGAAGGGAACTCCCAGAGAGCGCCTTCTCGCTCCGCTTAAGGCCGGGCAGTTGCAGATGAGGTGCTCCACCGTTTCCTCTTCCTCATCCTCTTTGCAACTCCTGCAGCATCGTCGGTAGGGAACGCCTAGCCTTGCTGCGTGCCTACCAGTGTTATACAAATAAGGGGGGAAAATTGGGTAGTTAAAAGCAGCCAAAGTTGCCCAAATCTGTTAAATTGTTAAAACGGAATTAATTTCCATAGGAAAATCCGCGAGCTTGAGGTGTCTGGCTGGAGCCTAGACCATGGGGTCTAACAACACTTAATACTGATGCGGGGTGGTAATCTACGACAAATATGTGAAAATCATCCATCAGAAAATAAGTGAAGTTAAGGTCATTTTTTTGGCGACTTTGACCCCCGATTTCCAGGCCCGAGACTTAGGTACAGCTTTGAAATTTTCACATTCGTTCTAGATTCGGGGAGGACTATCCAGCAGTATTGGTTTCATCCATCAGAAAATAAGTGATATCTGGCGGTCCTGGGATCTTGGTCTATATATTTGTGAACGGAAATAAAGTATAATTTGTATTGTGTAACTCCATCAAGAAAGAAGATTTTGTTTTTAGTAGTTCATACCAGGGCTGAAAATTAACGTTAAATTTATCAAAAAACAAAAAAAACTTTTGATTTCGTTTCGTTTATAAATAAAATTAACCTTATTTGTTCAACGAAAAAATTTAACGTTATTTTTGAAAACAATAAAAAATTATCAGAACAAATTTCTTTTCGTTATTTATCAAAAAAAAAACAATTGAATATTTGAATGAACTCGATATTATTTCGGGTCGCAAAATAGAGGGCAAAAAAGTGCGATAATGCTTTGCTGCTGATATAAGCATAAGGCACGTTCCCGCAGCGGTCACAATGCAATTCCTCATCAAAAGAACTCCGGTGGAGTTCGGATCGTTCTATTTCAAAAATTCGTTTGAATTCGGGAATCCACTAACTTTCTGGCAACCTAGGGACATGAAACTTAGAACATACATAGTTTAGGTCACGATGAAAATATATTTTGCAGAAATCAAAATTACGATAGCACTTCATGTACAATGACGCATTTATCGTCGAAGGAGGTGCAAAACCACGTAAAGAATATCTTTTATGATGCTTGGTTTTGCAGAGTCACCGACGATGTGAAGCGGAATCCTCACCACGGTTGCCGTTTGCTCAAAATTTTGCGTACCAAACCGAAAAAAACGTACCAAAATAATTTGCTAGCCAAACAATATAACATTTATTAAAACAATTTTAAGCAGTTCATCTGCTGCCATAGTTTAACATATAAACGGGTTTTAATATATGTACATATGGTGATTTAAATATAAGAAAATTTGCCAACCCTTAGGGGTCGCTATTTTTTCGCCCTTTCCGTAACGCCCTTTCATGTAACGAGTATTAACGAAAATGGAGCAGAGTTTCCGTAATGGCTTGTTACTCTTTCCTTTTTCAACTTTTGGTAAAAAAGACAGTTAAAATTTCTATGGAACTTTTAACTTAAACATAAATTTCCCGGGCTTAAAGCGCAAGTGGTGGAACTGATATATTAAAGGTTTTGTGTTTCAACTTATAGGCTTGATTTCACAATATACCCTTGATTTCACAAACTAGTTCTGCTATTTATTCTGTTGCAATGGGAGCTAGGTTACCCCGAAACGGGTTGTGCGCTGGGTTTGGGACCCGCCACGTAAAAAACTTAATTCCAATGAAAAAAAAAAATGCAAAGCCTCGGATGAGAACCCCCTTTAATGTTGACGACCCGGCAAAACGAATAAGGCATAACGATTTGGATATTAGGGCATGTACCGGGAATGTCCGGACCCTTTCAAGGGATGGTACCGCTGCCCGACTGGTTGATGTCCTCGTAGGCGCAAAGGCCGACATCACCGCCCTGCAGGAAACGCGATGGACGGGGCAAGGAAAGACGTCCATCGGTCCTTGTGACGTATACTACAGTGGCCAGACACGCGGCAAAGCGCGTGGTGTAGGATTCGTGGTGGGAAAGAGACTTCGCCGCCAAGTATTAGCGTTCACTCCTGTGAACGAGCGTCTCGCTGCGATCCGCATCAAGGCGAGGTTTTTCAACATAACATTTATCTGCGCCTATGCGCCGACTGAGGAGACGGACGACGCAGAGAAGGACTCCTTCTACGATAAACTTGAACAGACTTATGATCGCTGCCCCCAGCATGATATCAAAATCGTGCTCGGCGACTTTAATACCAAGGTGGGCAAGGAAGGAGTCTTTGGTCCCACAGTTGGAAAATTCAGTCTCCACGATATAACATCCCCCAACGGCACTAGGTTGATTGACTTCGCCGCTGCTCGCAATATGGTCATCAGTAGTACCAGGTTCCAGCATAAGCGAATACACCAAGCCACATGGCTGTCCCCTGATCAAAGAACTAGAAACCAGATTGATCATGTCTTGATTGACGGCAGACATAGCTCCACCGTTCTGGACGTGCGTACACTGCGTGGTCCCAATATTGACCCTGACCATTATCTTGTCGCAGCCAAGATACGCACACGCCTCTGTGCAACGAAGAAAGTGCGCACAGTAACGGAAGGAAAGTTTGACGTCGAGAAGCTGCGCATGACACAGACAGCTGATAATTTCACAACTCGACTCTCACACCTGCTAGCAGAGGGCAATCCTCGACCTAACGATGTAACCGAGCAATGGAAGCATATCTCTCACTCATTGCGTACCGCCGCTGAGGCCACTATAGGGTTCCAGCGAGCCCACAAGAACAACTGGTACGATGAGGAATGCAAAACTGCCTCGAAAAAAAAGGACGCTGCCTACAAGGAGACGTTGCGAACGGGCGCAACCCGCAGTGTATGGCAACAATATCGTGAGGCAAAGAAGGAAGAGAGACGCCTTTTCAGAAAAAAGAAAGCTCCTGTAAGGACAATAATGGCGACCTGGTAACCGACGTACAAAGTGTACTTAAATTATGGAGGGAGCACTTCTCCTCACTGCTAAATTGCGAGGGAGACGTCGAACCCGATACCCCAATCCCTGACGATGGAAAAGTCGTCCCACCACCTGACTATGATGAAGTGAGGATAGCTATATCCCGTCTCAAAAACAACAAAGCGCCTGGAAAAGACGGACTACCCGCCGAGCTGTTCAAACGCGGAGGCGAAGAGCTGGTAAAAATCATGCATCAGCTCTTATGCAGAATATGGTCAGACGAATGCATGCCTCCGGATTGGAATTTAAGTGTGCTTTGCCCAATCCACAAGAAAGGCGATCCCGCTAACCGCACCAACTACCGCGGAATTAGTCTTCTTAATATCGCATATAAGGTTCTTAGGCGGTTAAGCGCCAATAAATGATGATGAATGGGAGCTAGGAGTTGCCCCGTTAAAAAAAAACTGTAGGTCCCGCCAACTTGTAGGAAAAAAATCAAAAGCAGCACACTACAAGTTGGAAGAAAAGCTCGGCAAAAATCTCGTTAGAGGTTATGATAACCTGTTGGTATTCGCCGTCATTAGTTAGATCGCTTTCGACCTTAAAATATTTTATAAATAATTACAGATCAGTACTGCGTTTCTGTAACTCATTTCGATCGATCGTCTTGACTGAAATTGTCGATTTGACGTCATATTGACGTCACACTCATTTTTTTGTTCCTGTAAAAAATTTAATTTTTTCGAATTATATATTTTCTCACTTGCTTTTGAGGTAGTGACAATTTTTTTTTTTTCAATTTCGATCGAGTCGTGTGACGACTTTAAAATCGAAAACTTTGTAGATTTTTTAGGGAAACGGGGTACAGCTCTGAGTGAAGACTACCAAGTCCATTTAGTACTTAGTAACTACCAAAAACATTTTTTGTATTAATTAACTTATTATTTTCCGACCCAGCCTAGTGTACATATCTAAGCAAAATGAATTGAAGTTAACGAAAAAAAAAATTTTGTTATTTTTTGATATTTTTTGATTTGATCATCACCGAAAAAAAAAATTTTCTGATAATTATTGAAACGAAATATTTTTTAACTTTAATTAATTAACAATACGAAATTATTACTTTTATATCGTTGTGCAGCCCTGGTTCATACAAGTATTGGTAGGAAAATCTTTGCAATATGTAAAATTGTGAGTTCGAAGCGAAATAAAGGGTTAAAACACAATTTTATTCGATTATTTGGAGATTTGAACTGCGTTGGTATGTAATAAATTTAAGAATGTACACAAAGTATGTACTAGGCAGGGGCGGCGCCAGGCGTCGGCGACCGCCGACGGCCTCGCGGCTGAGACAGCCTCGCAAAAGGCTTTCAAAGGTAGAAATTGGCTGATAATTGCATTATAAGTCGTTGATTGCTGAAAGTTCGCCGACGGCCTCGCGCTAGTGTGACGGCCTCGCAAAAGGGTTGAACAAACTCTCAAGCTATTTATATTTTTTCTAACATTTATTCTATTGCATTTATTACTCTCGAAAAAGAAATTTGGCAAAACTAGATTATATAGAAAAAATTCAGTGAAATATCTTTTGTGTATGTCCATACATACAGAGGTGGTCATATCATTTGTAATCGATTATAACTCCGAGTTTCAACCCTCAATGTCATTCAAATTACGTTTTGCCTAATTTTGTTTGCAAATACTACTTATGTTGTAATGAATGATTTAAGTCGCTTCTCCAAGCTCTACGTAAAATTCAAAAAACTCTGCAAAAAGTGGTCTAAGTTTTGAACTTTTGACCCGGGTTCTCTAGAAAAAATCTGAGTATGCAGTTTTCTAGTACATTTCATTTAAATATAAAGAGGTAAAAGTCTCAAGTCTCCCGAAAACGAGCTGAATTTTGAAATTTTTTTTCGGGCAAACTTCGGCATTTTGCCCATACAAAAAAAATTTATTATTTCGTTATGAGCGTTTCTTTTTCAAGTGATACAAATTTTGTAAAAAATCCACCGTCATGTCACGGATTTTGTTCAACTTCGGTTTACCTACACGTAGGGACTATAAATTGATTTGACACGCATTTTTTGTTTTGCCATTTTTACGATTTTCTTCTGAGATATGATCTGTCAAAGTTTGGAATTTTTCTTAAACTAATGAAAACATGTACCCACTCAATCTATCATATCTCGGCTTGTACTAATGCTACAAACTTCAACTTGAGCTCATTTGAAAGCTAATGAATCAGGCTTTGCGTTTCTTAGTAATTTTTTTGCATCTGGCAATTTTTTTAAATTTTATTATAATAATTGCATTTTTAACATTGCAACTGCACAGTGTTACCCACAACATTTTTAGTTCTAAATAATAGCATTTGATTCCTTATTAAATTCTCTACAAAATCAATATATTTCAAAAATGGGGTCTACAAACGGACTTGTACTGAAATACATATTTATAAAACTAACTCTATATTTTTGTATGAAAAAAAAAAAAATCAAATTTTTTAACAAGCTTTTTTTGTAGTATAACATTGAGAGGTAATGCTATCCAAGTGAGATTTATTAGAAAGGAGCGAAATCGAACGGCCTTGAAATCTATACTAATGGTTGTTTCAAGCAGAAATTCTGCGACTTCATTTTCCCTACTTGGTGAATGTGTTATGTTATCTAAAATACCACTATCCTTCTTTTGGTAAACTTATATATTCCATAGTAGACTAGGATGGAACTTAATTTTATGACTTTGACTTGACAAAATAAGAAACAGGAAAAAAATAGATTGACGCAGTTACATCCTTGGTTATTAGTGAAACGTACGAATAGTAATAAAATTACTCTAATAATTTCTAAAAAGCGCTCGCTTAATAAAAATTGGATAATGCCTAAAACATCAGAGAGAGAGGAGAGGCGATAGATGCTTCAATCCACATAGGCTGAATCCGCATCCAAAAACAAAGATTCAGTCGTATTTATTTTTTTATTTTTTTAGCAAAACAATTAGAAAACCAAATTTTCAAGGGGTCCAACTTCGAACTTCGAAAGCCCGTAACTTAGTTTTAGAGACTAACTTCGAAAAAAGGGGAACGCCATCTTTTTTACTTATGGCTTAATCTCTTTAAGAAAGTTGATTTGATCTAATACCCAGCCGGCTGCTGTACAATGTATTAACGTTATGTATTATTATTATTAACGTTATGTATTATTATTATTAACGTTATGTATGTATCATTCAGCTATAGCTAAATTTCCTTTTTCGAAATTTGATACTGAGGTCAAAACGTGTCTTTTGTAGCATTGCTCGACAATCTTCCATGAAAGGGTGCCCTGCTTTGGTAAAAGAAAATATGTTCCCACAAAAAGAAACGGTTTCGGTTTCGTTCTTTTTCAGATCAAAATAACGGTTACGATTTCGGTTTTGAAAAATTAATCGATTTTAATCGGTTAAAGTTACGATTTCGGTTCCAGCCCCTGGTTAAAACACAGTTACTTATTACGATATCAAATTTAAATTAGTCTGGTGGCGGACGAGATTTATAATTGTTTCTTGTATTCAATGTTGGTTGTAATTTTTATACCTTTCACCTTTCAGGAACAAGTATAAGAAGAAGAACAGATATACCCACTAATAAGTATACCGTTATGATCAGGACGATGAGCTGATTCCATTTAGCCATGTCCGTATGTCCGTCTGTTTGTACGCAAACTAGTCCCTCAATTTTAGAGATATCTCGATGAAATTTGGTATGGAGGCGATAAACCGATTTCGGGCTATAACTTCTGTAATTAATGAGCTAGTAACGTGAAATTTTGTAACTTTTGTTATTTTTACATGGAAAATGTTGATGTAGAAAATCAGTAAGATCGGACCAATAGTACTCATAGCTCCCATACAATCGATAGTTTCGATAAACGGATTTTGGGCTATAACTACTGTTATTAAAAAGGTAGAAACGCAACTATTACTCTTTTTGCGTGTGCAATGTCTACAGTAGGGTTGACCTAATTTGTCACATAGCCCCTATACAATTAATTGCATCCTTTATATATCAGCGTAAGAGCGTCACTCCTTTATAGTGTGTTCATGCTTCAAATAACGTGACTCATACTCATGAAAGGTATAAAGCCTTCGGCACAGGCGAAGACAGCCTTTTCCTTACTTGTTCCTTCTTAAGAAAAATTCCAAACTTTGACAGATCATATCTCCGAAGAATATCGAAAAAATGGCAAAACAAAAAATACGTGTCAAATCAATTTATAGTTCCGAATTTTTAAGCCGAATTTGAACAAAATCCGTAGCATGGCGGTTGAAATTTGGTTCACTTGAAAAAGAAACGCTCCATATGGAGAAGAATAAACAAACAAAAAATTGTCTAAAATCTGCACGCTTTCGGAGGACTTGGGACTTTTACCTCTTTATATTTAAATTAACTAAATGTGCTACAAAACTGCATAACTACTCAGATTTTTTCTAGAGAGCCCAGGTCAAAAGTTCAAAATTTAGGCCAAATTTTGCAGTCTATGAATTTTGAGTAAAGCTTGAAAAAGCGACAAAATTAAGCAAAATTTAACTAAGGGTGGAAACTCGCTGTTATAATCTTTTGCAAATGGTATGACCACCATTGTATGTATACGTATAGTGGCTCCATATGATTCAAATTAATGACTGCTTTTAATGACATTGAGAGTTAGAAGTTCGGGTATTCCCCGAGCTATTGATTCGATCGTTCAGTTCACCTGTTACTAGAGATGGAATGATTTAGTACTTTTGGTAACGTTTTGGTAACGTTTATATGTGTATGCGATACGTTTCATACCAAAAAGAGTTATTCATTTGTAAGCACAGTGTTTTATGTAGTCTATTTGCCTTACCGAAAATGTTGGGAGTTCTTCCAACAGAGTTTCAAAATTCACTATTTTCTAGGGCATCCATGTAAAAATTTCGTTGTGTTTTAATCGGTGTACCTAAACCCAGTTTGAAGTTTTGTAATTTTTCGTTAATTGATATTAATAAAATGTTTTTTATTATTATCTTAGAACAGTGCTATGATATCATTTTGTATCGAGCTATTCTGTTGGATGTTTTTTTTTATTAAATCGCACTTCTTGTGGTGCCATCGGGGAAATCGACAAATATTAAATACTCGCCATTTTTATAACGCAAAGGTCCGAAAAGAGGTAGATTCCAAAGTGGCCAAAGTTACACCGTAACTGTTTGGGCTAGCATATTTCCCGGTATTGATAATTTTTTGGCCTGAGCAAATGCTATCTAATTTTTCAGTAAAACAATTGTATGGGGCACAAAAAACTGTGCTTGGGTGGCAAAGGGTTAATACGCTTGTTTACATTTTTTTGAAGGAAAAACTTCTACAAAAACCAAATATTTCAGTTGTTAATTCTACCTTGTTGAATTTGCCATGATAAAAATTTTTTTTTTAATTTTTCGTCACTCGTCATTCAAAAATAAAATATTGCCCGTCCCTGTATTCAACGTATGGACTTTTCAGGATTTTTCTCGAAACATTTTCTTTTACTTCTTTGTCACGAAGTTCCCCATCGACAATGAAAATAGTTATTTTTGTAAAGCCTATAGTTAACGAGCTAGAGCCACCTTTTCTCCATGCATTATATCATAGTCTGGTAAGTTTAGTTTATCTTGTATAACGAAAATTCTCACACAGCCAGGAGCTTAGGTTCACCCCCCCCCCCCCAGGAATAAAACTGCAAAAGTCCTCATCGATCCGATTTGTGCTAAAAAGTTATTCGGGGTCAAATGTCGAGAGAAATAGAAAACCCTCAAATTTAAAAACATACCGTTTTTTGAGAAAAGTACAAAAAATCTAAAGTTTTGACCCTTGACCCCGAATAGCTTTTTAGCACAAATGGGAACGATGAGAACTTTTGCAGGGACCGATGGGGACTGCATGTTTAAAGATGTGCGCGCAATCCGCAAGAACTGTCCAACGAAGATTTTTTTTTGTGTTGGGGCATTTTGTGGCAGCAGCGTTGCTGAAAGCTTTTTATTGCACGCGTCTTTTCGAAGCGCATTCCAAGCAACCATTCATTTGCCTATGAGGTTGATTGTTGGTCGTTGAGGAAGAAGGTGATGGTTGTTGAGGAGTTGGACCCTGTTTAACTACGGCCTGAAATGCTGGAAAAGAAATCTTCAATAAAAAAATACAATAAAAATCGGGGCCTATTACGGTTTGCGAACAAGAATATGAGCGACTCGCCGACATATGTATTACCGACTGCGAGCCGCCCGGTAACATTCGCCTCAAACTTCAAAATTAAGCGAATGTAAAAAAAATTAAGCCTCTCATGAAGGGTGGACACATTGCCGCGGTACAAAGGCTTAAGTACCGTACCGTACGCTGCCCTTGTGATGATAGCGCCGCCCGGTACTACATCACGAGAGAAGCCTTGCCTCTCTGGTGCGACGACAAAGATCTTCCCCTCCCACTCCAGTGTGTTATGCGACCACGTTTGCAGCCGGGAGGCAATTCGTGGCTGTAATCGAACGGAGCCTTTCTGATACCGGGCCGCCTCGGAGAGTACCTATGGCCTTACCGCGGTATGGGGCTCTGCCGCGGCGAACGACACACTCCCCTTACTCTTCCCTTGACCCTAAGCTGGCCTTGCCCGGCGAGGGTCGTACGAACAAGATGAATAATTAAAACAATAAAACCCCAAAACCAAAGATAAAGCAACTACGTATACTGCACAGGAGGACATGGATGAGTCTCCGCGTGCCACGGCGATAGATTCTGATGCAGGATGGCACCAGGGTCAAATCAAAGTATTCGTTTGCGAGGATCCAAAAACTATGGCTCTGTACAAGGCAGCAGCTGCAACACTGGGTGAGATCTACCCAGGTGCAAGAATCGAGGTTTTCGACTGGAAGGTCAAGGGCAAGGGCATGGATTCCTGCTATCCCTGCTGAACCTGAGAGAACTCTCAGGATGCTGCGGACCATGAACCCGTCTTTCCCGACGCAGGACTGGAGTGTCAATCTGGTTGAGGATGCGGTAGGGCCTGATAGGCAGGTGGTCTTCACCTTGAATAGGGTATATACGTAGACCTTGGCGATGCACAATGCGCTGATATTTCGGCTGCTCTAGAGGACTCGGACATCGCAAGGTGTCGGACTCGGAAAGTATGGTATCTGCCACGTCAAATGGCGAAGGAGCAGTGAACAGCTCGGAGATGGAAGACAGTCTGCTGGACGGGGAAGACCCCAACGTCACGATGATAGCAGGTAATCCTGAGCGCACCAGTGTTGATACTGCCACAGTTAGTCGGGTTTCCGCCTAGCCAGATCGTAGTCTGAACAACTCGTCGTTGAAAAAAAGCCTCCAGACGAGGTAGAATTCGACGATACGGCGGTGGCAGGGAAATCTGAGCGGAAACCTGACGGATCCTGGACCCGCACGGAGGGGGAACCCTAGAGCTGCTCTTGAATACGCACTTTCCAGGGAACTTACATGAGGAACCCTTATCACCTACAACAAACCTGTAAACGTACCCATCACGGAGGAAAGGGTTAAGGGCCCAGACGGAATTATTCCCGCATAACTCATAAACACGTTGATGACATCAGCCAAATGGGGCAGAAGGTAGTGGCATATGGGCATATCCCAAATAGTGTTACATTTTTGGATACTCGGATGCTACACATCGGTTAATGTATTAAAGCGGGGAAAAAGCATATGAATTTTTAGTTTTACGTATTGAAGATTTGTAGGAAACAAATGTAGACAATAAGTTTTTACAGAACTTTGAAAGCCGAAAAACTTCGAATTTATCGCTTTTTCGAGTGATACTCTTAATTTTCTTTTTGGTATTTGTTCTATAAAATTTTGAGGCATCAATGTATCGCTCTGAAATTTTACCAGGGTGTAGTTTTTGAGACGGAGGTTTTAAAAATGTAAGCGAGGTCAATGTGCTCCTCCAATATTAAATTTTATCATTAATGAAAATAGCGATACTCTGTTTTGGGCCATTTTCAATATTTGTTATTTAGTGCTTATAACCTTTTGAGGCAACGGAGTATTAAAATTTTGGTTGTACGCAATGATAGCCTAATATACAGCAAAACTTTCGGTGGTTTTGAATTTGGTGTGCCGCCTTTAGTTTTAAAGGTAGAGGCATAAATATCGAGCTACTTTGGTGCGTAACTTTTTTACGGTAGCATGTTTTTTTGTAGGCACAGCTACAGTGTTACTTTTATTACGTGTTACACTTCTGTAATTTGTTGTCCTACACTACAGTAGTATAAAACCAAAAGCCTCATTTTGAAAGATGAAAATGCCTATTTTCGTTATGTTATAACAAAGGTTATTGAAATTTGTACAAGGGGCAAATATGGGCAATTTTCGAGAGATATCAGAAACCGTAAAAAAAAAATTGTAAAACATGTATTTAACCACTTCTAAACTAACTTTTATTTAAGCGTCAGTGACCTAAAACACAAATTTAGTACAGTTATCCCAACAATACAAACATATAAAAAAACAAGTAAGGAAGTCTAAGTTCGGGTGAACCGAACATTTAATACCCAGCGGTAATTTTTAGAACGGGATAACAATCATTAGGCCCTAGGAGGATTTACTTAATTTCCGTTACCGAATTATTTCAATTTATGTGATTTTCGATATCGAAAGTGGGCGTGGTTGGAGAGCGATTTTTTCCAGTTTCATCAGGTTTACTCCCAACAATACTAGTATGATTTGTGCCAAATTCCATCGTTCTATCCTAATCAGTTTAAAAGTTACGACCATTCAAATTTTCAAAAACACCTCCCTTAAAAGGTGGCGGTGCCACGCCCACTATAAAAATTTATGAAAAAATCATAAGAGAATGACCAGGGGGATTCACCTATAAAATTATATCATTTTAGCCATTTCAGCTGCCGAGATAAGTCAATTTGTGTGATTTTCAAAATTTTCAATATCAAAAAAGGGGGCGAGGTTATCATCCGATTTCGCTCATTTTCAATAGCAACCTACCTTGGCCAGAAAGTAACCTGTGTACAAAATTTCATGCAAATATCTCAATTTTTACTCAAGTTATCGTGTACACGGACGGACAGACGGACGGACATGCCTAAATCAACTCCTCTTTTAATCCTAAGAACTTTCATATATGGAACTCTATATCAATCTCGATTATTTTGTGCCGTTACATACAACCGTTATGTGAACAAAATTAATATACCCTTGTACTAGTACTAGTACGCTGGGTATAAAAATATGATTTTCGGCATACTAGTTACAACCCAATCTAGTCAGCAAAAAAAAGGTTTATCGCCCTGGCTATCAAACTATGAAATAAAAAACAAAAATAAAAAACAAAATAAAATAAACTAGTACAACATCTTTTAATACTCGTTAATAGTAGACAATTCCTTACAAAGGAAGAACAATACAGAAAATTATAATCCATCAACGACCAACCAATTTAACTACCAAATTATAATATAATTATACTATTTTAGTTATTTACCTAACCGAAATATGTCAATTTATGTGATTTTCGAAATTATCCATATCGAAAGTGCTCGTGGTTGGGAAGCGATTTCGTTTAATTTCATCAGGTATACTTCCTATAACTATAGTATACCTTGTGCCAAATTTCATGATTCTACCGTAATCAGTTTAAAAATTATGACCAGTGTTTTAGATGATTTTCGAATTTTTCGGTATCGAGAATTGCCGTGGTTGGAGGGGGATGTTAGCCAATTTCATCACGTATACTCCCAACAATACTAGCATGATTTGTGCCAAATTTCATCGTTCTACCATAATTTGTTTAAAAGTCCAGTCGAAAATCATAATCTATATATATAAAATTGGATGTATGTATATAGATATGTGGCTTATGGACTCCAAAACTACTGAGCCGATTTGGTTGAAATTTTGGGGATAGATTAGTAGGAGCCTGGAGAGTGTTTCTGTAAATTTTTTTTTATGGGAAGTGGACCCGGGACCGCCCTATTCGAAAATATCGTATAAATGGCTGGATTTACTTGATATTTGGTATGATATTTGGTTATGGTTATGCTTAGATTAAAGTATAGGATGATTTTTCTTCCGGGAAGTGGACCAGGGACCGATCTGTAAACAATCGTATTTATGACTCGAATTGCTTGAAACTTGGTATGTAGGTAGCTATATGCTTAGATTAATATATAGGATAAATTTTCTTCCGGGAAGTGGACCCAGGACTGACTTATTCTAAAGTATCGTATAGATGGTTGGATTAACTTTAAATTTGATATGTAGGTAGCGTTAAGCTTAGGTTAAAGTGTGGGAAAAGTTTTCTTCCAGGAAGTTTATCAGGGCCCGATATATTCTAAACAATCATATTTATGACTCGATGAGCTTGATATTTAGCGTGTAGCTGGCGTTTCACCTTGATAAAATATGAGATAATGTATCTTCCGAGAAATGGTAAAAATGGTAAAATCTTATTCAGGTGATTTTCTTTGGCGTAGCAACGCACGCCGGGTATTACTAGTAGAATGATAAGAGAGATTCACCTATGAAATTATATCATTTTATTCATTTCAGCTACCGAGATATGTCTCTTCGTGTGATTTTCGAAATTGTCGATATCGACAAAAGAGGCGTGGTTATCATCCGATTTCGCCCATTTTCTCTAAATTTTTACTCAAGTTATCGTATACACAGACGGACAGACGGACGGACATGCCTGAATGAAATCCTCTTTTCAAACTAAGAACTTTCATATATGGAACTCTATATCTATCTCGATTATTTTGTGCCGTTACGTACTACCGTTATGTGAACAAAATTAATATACGCTCGTACTAGCACTGGTGCGCTGGGAATAAAAATCGTAATGGAGAGACTAGGGGGTTCATCCTACCAAAATATATCATTTTAGCCATTTCCGTCACCGAATTATGTCAATTTATGTGATTTTCGAAATCGAAAGTGGGCGTGGTTGGAGAGCGATTTTTCCAATTTCATCAGGTATACCCCTAACGATACTAGTATGCTTTGTGCCAAATTTCATCCTTCTACCCTAATCAGTTTAAAAGTTACGACTAGTTGAATTTTCAAAAATGCCTCCCTTAAAAGTGGGCGGTGCCACGCCCACTATAAAAAATTTATGGAAAAATCATAAGAGAATGACCAGGGGGGTTCACCTATAAAATTATATCATTTTAGCCATTTCAGCTGCCGAGATAAATCAATTTTTGTGATTTTCGAAATTTTCGATATTGAAAAAGGGGGCGTGGTTATCATCCGATTTCGCCCATTTTCAATAGCAACCTACCTTGACCAGAAAGTAACCTGTGTACAAAATTTCATGCAAATATCTCAATTTTTACTCAAGTTATCGTGTACACGGACGGGCAGACGGACAGACGGACGGACATGCCTTAATCAACTCCTCTTTTAATCCTAAGAACTTTCATATATGGAACTCTATATCTATCTCGATTATTTTGTGCCGTTACATACAACCGTTAGGTGAACAAAGTTAATATACCCTTGTACTAGTACTAGTACTAGTGCGCTGGGTATAATAATTAAAGAAACCACTAACAGGTCAATTCTACTGTGGTAATAACTTTATTATTACCGGCAAACAAATTCACTCGGCAACTTTTACTCATTTTTGGTATTCTGAGGGCAAAAGTTTTCTGGTAACACCGTTACCACCAAAATAGGTGGTAACATGTGGTAACATCAATATAAAACAGCTGATGTTTACTTTGAAAAATAAAAAAGCGAAAGTGCAACTGAACAAAATAAAGTGAAAATTAAACAAAATAAATAAAACAAAGTGAAAATCAAACAAATAAACAGGTATATAGTATTAATAAATCACAATAAAAACTGTGTATTCCCTGCAGGAGCTCGGGATGGTCTTCGCAAAAGGCCACAAATAACCGCAACTGCGCTGGGGTGGTGCGTGCATATTTTCTGTAAATAAAATAAACAATTTTTAATAAATTTCATAAAATATTTACCAAATTTACTTGTTCATTTCCATTTTGCAGTCTTCTTCTTTTTGATAAACAAAAAACATATGGCAGGTGACTAGCCGGGTGGCTTTTCAATTCACCATACACACTGGTGAGTTTTTTTGCCATTAGAGCGTTACCATCTGCTCAGAATCGCAGCCACTTTATTTGGTAACGTATTTTAGGGAAAATTGTTTGCCGATGGCAATTTTACCGGTAACGCGCAGCATAGGGCTGTAATTCTCCCAAAATATTGAATTATAACTTTACCGAAGTTTTAGTGGCTTTCATACTTTTTTTTGGTTTTTTGATCATTTAAATTCAATGCAATGTCATTGTCAAGATATATTGTTAATATTTTACTATTTAGAACTTGAAATTTTTTATTAAAATTTAGAAAAATTAGAATTTTTTCGATCAGAATTGGGATGCCTTTTGCAATATTCTGAATCAGTTTAAGGGGCCTTTTAGGGAATTTTACGACCTTCAAAATTGCCTTTGAGCGTTTGTGCCTATCGCTCACTGGTTCACTAGTTTTAAACATTTAACATTTAACATTTTCGACGATATCTCAAAAACCGGGTTTCGGGATTTTGCTTTATATAAATATCTACATGCTGCTAAACTTTTAATATAATTGGTAGAGAAGTGCCGAAGTTATCAAAAATATTTAAAGATTTTCCGGGTTTTACTTTTATCGATATATCCAAAACCGGTTATCGGATATCGACAATTTTTTTCCAATTCATTCTCTGTTTATTAATCGGTATGCTGCTAAAATTTCAAAATGATCGGAGGGAAAGTGTTAATATTATTGATTAACCAACTTCGCTCAAACAAAAAATTTACGATTTTTCGGGTTTAAATTGTTAACGATATCTCCGAAACCGGGTGGCTGGTATCAAAATTTGTTTGCCAAATATAACCTTCACATATCTCTACACGTTGATAAAATTTCAACAAAATCGGTGCAGTAGTGTTTAAATAAATGTATATTAAACGCTGCGACTTGAATTTATATATCTTTTTAGGCATTATGTAAGACGAATTACGCTGATAAATTTAAGCTCCTCTTTATCTACCAATATACCAGAAAAAAGGTTATCCTTGTGCTTCGATGTTTCAATATTTTTTTTTTTGGCAAAAATGTAACACTATTTGGGATTTGCCCATATGCAGACGACTGGAGAGAACTGGCAACAAAATGTTTCAGGCGAACTGGTATGTTCGCTATTCATAATCATTCGAGCCAGGCGAATCGCCAAATAAGGCGCTTCGAACAACTCAAGCGATTCGCGAACGGTAATAGGCCCCATAAATAACTGAAACTTCAGTTTGGTTTAATTTGAAGTTTTTATTTAACATTTGACGTTCACTCCTTTCTATTTTCAAAACTGGAAACAACATGTTTTAGGCGAACTGATATGTTCACTATCATTCGAGCCAGGCAACTCGCTGAATAAGGTGACTCGAAAAACTCAAGCGACTCGCGAACGGTAATAGGCCCCTTAAACAACCAATTTTTCTTCATGTTTTTTTACGTTAAGCTTGGTTTTATTAAAAAAAATTAGGTAAGCTATCAACGAAGCAAATCGAATATCGAAAATAGTAAAATAACGATATAGTAGTATAGGCAATTCACAAGATGTGTTATGGTTTATTGCACAGCTCTTGTGAGCACTATGGTGAGTTGAACAGTCGTATCTGAAAACTATAAATTGAATTTTTGTAAAAACTTTTTAGGAAATTGCTAGTTTTTTGATTTCCTGCTTCCTTTATTTTTCAAACTGAACAAATTGAAAAGAAAATTGAACAGAAAAAATTACATTTCAAAACAAAACAAATTGAAAAACAAAATAGCACACTTGATATACATGGTTGCTCAATTTTATTGTGCTATTCAAATTTTATATGAGAAATGACAACATGTTTTTTTTTTTTTTTTTTAAACTAATAGCAGATAAGCGAATAGGAGATCTTGTGAATTGCCTAAGTGTCTTAAACTGTATTCTGAAAACCAGTACCTTCTCCAATAAAAGCATGTCTTTAGATAATGTAATATTTGTTCGAATAAACATGCAAAGCATGGGAATTGTGACCTTTTTTTGTAAGAAGAATAAACCCGTGTTTTGAACACATGGTGGGGATATAACATATGCCTCGTAAAGCCTCTAAATTTTTAATATAAATAACTGCGGCCTCGCAAAGCTCGTTCGCCGACACCTGGATTTGGTCTAGCGCCGCTACTGGTACTAGGGATTCCAATTCTAGAGATCCCGTTGTTTTTTAAGTCCCGAAAATCCCGGGATTACTAGACCTAAATCCCGGGTTTACCGAAAATAAATGTTTAAATACATTTAAGCTATCTTGTATTTATATATGCAACGAATTCAGGTCCAGGTTAAGAGATGACACTATTAAAAGAAAAAGTAATTTTTCTCTAAGTCCAATGGAATTCCTTTTTATTTTTATATACAATGAAATTTTTATTATTACTATGCATACCTGAATTGTCGGAGACCAAATGGAAAAAATTTAATTTAAAAAAAACATAACTATGTACGTAGTTTTCGCCACTATCGCTTAAGAATTTTTAGTCATTTATATACATAAGTCGTTATTAATGTAGAAAACATGCTATTTGTACCTATAGTACAAAAAAGTTGTACCAAATTTCTGAATACATATATTTTATTTACAAATTTAATGAAAATTTTTTTTTGTTCTTACATATCGTCGGAAAAAGTACAAAACCGCACATCGCAATTCTGCAAAACCGCACATACGTAGCCGCACAAATTTTACAGGAGACACTGAAAACTGATTAACTTTTGTACGAGCCACTATGACATTCTTTTTCACAAACCCCTACTTCTTTGTTACTAATGAATGGATCCGGGTACCCAGAAGCCCTGTTAGGCAAATCTCATTTTTGAAATGTCGAATGTGCGGTTTTGCAGCAGTGCGATGTGCGGTTTTGTACTTTTTCCGACGATAAGTAAGTCGTTGTTAATCATATATGTACGTATATTTGGCTATGTTTACCAGTAGTACAAACAACTTATGTTTCAAGTGCCTGAATAGTAACTTTGAGTTACAAATTTAATGTTACTTTTCGTTCGATATAAAAATGACTGCCTTAATAAATACATACAGACATACTTAAATGAATTACTATAATTTAGTCTACTTTTTTATATAGATATGGGGTGCCATTTTTAGCAAAAAAAAAAATTCGGGACAATCCCAGGATCCCGGGATTGAACTTTCAAATCCCGGAAATCCCGAGAGGCTAGAAATCCCGGAAATTGGATTCCCTAGTATGTACCTACTAATAGTAGTAGGCTTGTACATATTGTTATGTTTAGCCTAGTAAAATCCAGCCTAGTAGCCAAAATGCTTAGTAATAGGCAATATGATTATTATCAAGGTATGATTAAAGTTCTGTTTTTAGTTTTCGGTTCGGCTTCCGTCAAACAAAAAACGAACTTTTACTTTTACTTTCAAATGCAAATTAGTTTTCTTTCTCTTAGTAGAATTCTGGAACTCCCTATGCAAAAAAACTAGAACACTTTAACTTGTAATTGACAATACATATTGTTGTTATATGATTACACGGTTAAAATAAATGATCCTAAATTTTAAACCTCTCTAAAGTCTAAGCGATTTTTTTTAGTTTTTTTGGAATATGTTAAACCTTCTAAATACCAACAAAGATTTTAAATTTTTTTGGTTTCGACTTAAAATCTAAATGAAAAAGCAGTCTAAATTTTTTTTTGGGTTTTTTTGAAAGTCATTGCATTTTGCCCACAAAAAATTCATGTGCGGCATAGCTCAGCGGTAGAGCAGTCGCCTAAGCGCTTCCGTTCTAATCCTGCCAAGTGCCACATTTTTATACCCAGCTGTACTTGTACACAGGGTATTATAACTTTGTTAGGATAACGGTTGGTTGTACAGGTATAAAGGAATCGAGATAGATATAGACTTCCATATATCAATATGATCAGGATCGAAAAAAAATTTGATTGAGCCATGTCCGTCCGTCTGTCCGTCCGTCCGTCCGTCCGTCCGTCCGTCCGTCCGCCCGTCCGTCCGTCCGTCTGTCCGTTAACACGATAACTTGAGCAAATAATGAGATATCTTCACCAAATTTGGCATGCGTACTTATTTGGGTTCAGAATAGATTGCTATTGAAAATGGGTAAAATCGGACCATAACCACGCCCCTTTTTCGATATCGAAAATTTCGAAAAACGTATAAAATGGGTTAATTCAATATTAGAAGCAGCTACAATGATAAAATTTGCAATATGTATTGATTTAGATGTTCTAAGGCCGATTTTATAAAAAATTTTGAAAAGGGGGCGTGGTACCGCCCACGTATCTTTGAAGAAATTTTAAAGTTTTGACTCTTAATAACTTCAGAACAGTTTATGCTAGTATAACGAAATTTCGTAGAGGACATACTATTGTTGTGGTAAATTCAGCTATAGAAAATAAACGAAATCGCTTCGCGACCACGCCTACTTTTTCATAAAAGTTATATTGAAAGGAGGTGGAAATATTGAAAAGTCCATATCTAATTAACTGATTTCGCTATAATAATATAATTTGGTACATACATCAACTTTCATATTCTTTACATAATTTTTTCAAAATTTTGGAAAGTGGGCGTGGCACCGCCCACTTATGAGTCAAGCAATTTTTAAATTCGACTGCTAACAACTTCAGAACGGTGTGAGATAGATTTACGAAACTAGGTACCAGGCATGTTATGTTTATGTAGAGTACTACCACAGAAAATAAGAAAAATCGGTGAACGATCACGCCCACTTTATGTGCACAGCTGGGTATGTAATGTTCGGTTTCACCCGAACTTAGACTTCCTTACTTGTTTTAATTTTATTTTATTTTTAAAACTTTTCGGTGTAAAATTTAAACTTTTCGGTTTAAAATTAAAACCCTTTCGGTCTACAATTTTTGTTTTGTTTTCATTTATTTTTAAAAGCTTATTTAAGATTAAAATTTTTCACAACATTTATATTTGCGATGTAGCTCAGTTGTAGAGCAGACGGGCGTGATGTGGGAAATCTTGGTTCGAATCCCAGCCAACCCACAAAAAAAATTAATTTTTATACCCAGCTGTACTTGTACACAGGGTATTATAACTTTGTTAGGATAACGGTTGGTTGTACAGGTATAAAGGAATCGAGATAGATATAGACTTCCATATATCAATATGATCAGGATCGAAAAAAAATTTGATTGAGCCATGTCCGTCCGTCCGTCCGTCCGTCCGTCCGTCCGTCCGTCCGTCCGTCCGTCTGTCCGTTAACACGATAACTTGAGCAAATAATGAGATATCTTCACCAAATTTGGCATGCGTACTTATTTGGGTTCAGAATAGATTGCTATTGAAAATGGGTAAAATCGGACCATAACCACGCCCCTTTTTCGATATCGAAAATTTCGAAAAACGTATAAAATGGGTTAATTCAATATTAGAAGCAGCTACAATGATAAAATTTGCAATATGTATTGATTTAGATGTTCTAAGGCCGATTTTATAAAAATTTTTGAAAAGGGGGCGTGGTACCGCCCACGTATATTTGAAGAAATTTTAAAATTTTGACTCTTAATAACTTCAGAACAGTTTATGCTAGTATAACGAAATTTCGTACAGGACATACTATTGTTGTGGTAAATTCAGCTATAGAAAATAAACGAAATCGCTTCGCGACCACGCCTACTTTTTCATAAAAGTTATATTGAAAGGAGGTGGAAATATTGAAAAGTCCATATCTAATTAACTGATTTCGCTATAATAATATAATTTGGTACATACATCAACTTTCATATTCTTTACATAATTTTTTCAAAATTTTGGAAAGTGGGCGTGGCACCGCCCACTTATGAGTCAAGCAATTTTTAAATTCGACTGCTAACAACTTCAGAACGGTGTGAGATAGATTTACGAAACTAGGTACCAGACATGTTATGTTTATGTAGAGTACTACCACAGAAAATAAGAAAAATCGGTGAACGATCACGCCCACTTTATGTGCACAGCTGGGTATGTAATGCTCGGTTTCACCCGAACTTAGACTTCCTTACTTGTTCTTTAAAAAATTGTTAAAAGATTTCTGGTTTAAAATTGAAAACTGAAAATTCTTTTCATTTCAAATTTATGAAAAGAAACTTCAAATTCATACAATTTTTTTTTCACGTTATCATTTCAAATTTATGAAAAGTAACTTCAAATTCATAAAATTTTTTTCACGTTATCATTTCATAGAACGAAAATCCCCTTCCAGTTTTCAATTTTAAACCAGAAATCTTTTAACAATTAAAAAAAAAAAATTATAATTTTTTTGTGGGTTGGCTGGGATTCGATCCAAGACTTCCCGCATCATGCCCGTGTGCTCTACCACTGAGCTTCATCGCATACATAAATGTTGTGGGAAAAATTTAATTTTAAATAAGCTTTCAAATATAAATGAAAACAAAACAAAAAATGTAGACCGAAAGGGTTTTAATTTTAAACCGAAAAGTTTCAATTTTAAACCGTTAACATTTCATAGAACGAGAATTCTCCGCCTGGTCTAGATTTAATTGAAAACAAATTTGGTTTGGTCATACATATATGTAGTCCAAAAAAGTTAAAAATTTAGGCTCAAATTTTTAACCGTGTATTATCGCTGATGACTCAAATATGATTTGCCGTTTCTGGTATTACCCATAAATAAAGAGCTTGCGAAGATGATGATTACGATGACGGAACGACACAATGTTGGTTTTGTTGCTGCACGTAGCACATGGTATGTCCTTGCTATTTTTGATGGTTGACAGACTGCAACAGCGAAATGGCATAAATACCGCAGTTGCAGGAAGTGAACTATTTTATAAGTTTGACTACACTTTGCTAAGCGAGAAAAGTTAATGCTTTCAATGTGTCAGAAATAGTTTTAATGGTAAGCAGCTTAGATTTTAAAACGCTACCGTATTTTAACGATTATATTAGGGGTCTTCTCTCAAAATTTTTTTTCATGAAACATCAAAGTGCGTGTGTTTTTTGTTCTTGCATTTTGCAATTTTGACAATAGTGTGTTAAATTCTTGTGTTTTTCATGGAAAAAATTTAGAGAGAATACCCCTATTTATTTGTGTGTTTTTCAGTTTTCTCGAAATAGTTGAAACTTGAAAAAAAACCTGCAAACTGAGCACATAGTTCAGGACACGATGACAATAAATTTTTTAGAAATCCAAACTCCGGTAGGTGGCACTGATCGAGATAGTTGGAAATCTCTGGAAAACGGGGGAAATGTTTTTAAGTAACTACCACGGAAACTTGAAAATTGGCACATGCTTCAAATTGCGTTGATTAAAACAAGTAGGGAAGCCTAAGTTCGGGAAAACCGAACATTAAATACCCAACGGTAGTGCTGGTCGGCGGGGGATTCCCATTTTTAAAAATTTATCAAACATTACTAGTATGTGTTATGTAGCTGGTAGTTTGTTTGGTGAGGAGTGGTGGCAAGCAGGTATGCTTGCATCCCAGGCTAGCTCGTCAGCGTGGGGCGGGGTACTTTCCACCACCCTCACCTACAGCCACATGAACAAAAAGGGGTTCATACCTGCATATATACAAAAAGTTAAAGATAAAAGTAGAAAAAGGGCATAGGTGAGGAAAGATAATGGAAATAAAGGAGAGGCCTGTCCTGTCAGGTGGAGTCTTCCCACCCGCTTCCGTGCAACTTGCACGAAACCATGGGCACTGTGCTGACTCCTAATAACGTACAGTGCCCCCAAACTTGACTCAAGTCAACCAGTCTGTCACTTAGCCATTTTCCCTAATACTCACCTTCACATATCCGTGCGCGCGCAAGCGCAGCACCCACACCAACAATTAAGTCTAGCCCTGCATATTAGCAATCAAGGAACCTTCAACTAATCATTATAATAGTTTATTTAATATAATAATTCCTACGATAATCCTATTTTTATGTCGGTAACTAATCTGACTATCTTAGCCTATCTTCACAATTCATTCAAATTTCAAATTTCTTCATATATGTATCTATCTATATGTGTTACAGACTAGCAAAATGCAATAACAAAAGCAAAAAAAAGGCAAAGCAAAAAAATACAAAGAAAAACTTACTCACTAATTGTATTCAAACTTATGCATATAATTCAAAAAGGATATCACAAAAATGTATATTTTTGTCTTAACCTCCTAATGAATGTAATTCAGAAAAACAAAAAAAGATATAGTAAAAATAAAAAAAAGTAATAATACAAAAAAATTGCAAGCCAGAATTGCCAAACAAAAGAAAACTTATCGACTAATTATAGAATAATTATTCTAAAATTTAAGACAAAAGGATTTCAAACTAACTTCCTTAGGTACATAAAAAAAGTGACAAAAATTCGTGGAAAGATTTTTATTAGAAAAGCAAAATTCTAAGACCCTCTAGTGTAGCGGTCATTGATCTTTTGATCAGCTGATCGCTGTCCCACTGACCCAGATTTCGATTTCAAGATCAAGGCCAATTCATATATATAAAAAAATGTAAAACCAGAGAAAAATGTAAAACAAAAAAATGTAAAAACAAGTAAGGAAGTCTAAGTTCGGGTGAAACCGAACATTACATACCCAGCTGTGCACATAAAATGCTGTTATTCTTTGTTTTGTATAGTTAATGGTGTTAAAATTAATAAAAATTGCTTGACTCATAAGTGGGTGGTGCCACGCCCACTTTCCAAAATTTTGAAAAAATTATGTAAAGAATATGAAAGTTGATGTATGTACCAAATTATATTATTATAGCGAAATCAGTTAATTGATATGGACTTTTCAATATTTCCACCTCCTTTCAATATAACTTTTATGAAAAAGTAGGCGTGGTCGCGAAGCGATTTCGTTTATTTTCTATAGCTGAATTTACCACAACAATAGTATGTCCTCTACGAAATTTCGTTATACTAGCATAAACTGTTCTGAAGTTATTAAGAGTCAAAAATTTAAAATTTCTTCAAATATACGGGGGCGGTACCACGCCCCCTTTTCAAAAATTTTTATAAAATCGGCCTTAGAACATCTAAATCAATACATATTGCAAATTTTATCATTGTAGCTGCTTCTAATATTGAATTAACCCATTTTATACGTTTTTCGAAACTTTCGATATCGAAAAAGGGGCGTGGTTATGGTCCGATTTTACCCATTTTCAATAGCAATCTATTCTGAACCCAAATAAGTACGCATGCCAAATTTGGTGAAGATATCTCATTATTTGCTCAAGTTATCGTGTTAACGGACAGACGGACGGACGGACGGACGGACGGACGGACGGACGGACGGACATGGCTTAATCAAATTTTTTTTCGATCCTGATCATATTGATATATGGAAGTCTATATCTATCTCGATTCCTTTATACCTGTACAACCAACCGTTATCCTAACAAAGTTATAATACCCTGTGTACAAGTACAGCTGGGTATAAAAAGGAATTGAGAGTGTTGTGTTTTTGTGTGCGTGAGATTGTGTTTCTAGAGTAGTTATGTATGTACGTATATCTTTTCGTATTTTTTTTTTTTTGTCACTAATCCCTTTGCTACCTTGGGAGTAGGGTGAGATTACGCCCTCAATAGACGTACATACATACAAACATATATACGTCTCAAGTAATTACTCACCAAGTCACTGCTCCAATGGCGCCACTGCAGAGTACCTGTGCTGAAAAAAGAGTAAATTGCTTACATATATATTAACTCCTAGCACTTGGTCATGCGCACAATGACCACTCTCTCCCCACTCACCCAGCTCAATCGCTTATGATCTTATCTTTCTTGAATTATAACTTTAGTGCCCTATGCTGTCTTCATGGATGCGCATAGTATGCGGAGGCCCCCTGTGTTAAACTTCCAACTACCCTAGGCCGGACCGAATGTCCGGAAGGTTCGGGTATCCGGGTGATAGGGTTCGAGCCCGAATGGAGTGAAGGCGGTAGGCGGAAGAATGGTAAAAATTCAAAGGTAAAAAAAATTAGATACAAATTGTAAAAATTAAGTGTCAAAAAGGTAAGAAGAAATAAAAAAAAAAACGTGGATGATCTTGTGATGGTGTTAGTGGTGGTGTCGAGTACAAAAAAAAACGAAGTGGGCAATAGAAAGTGGAGCAAAAAAGAATGTAGATATGGCAAATGGTAACGAAAACTAAAATAGCCAAAAAAAACTGAAGGCGAAATGAACAAATGAAATCGAAACAAAATTAAAGTAGAAATTATTGAAAATCTAGCTAGTTAAATGAACAAATCGAGATACGAAATTTAGGTACGGAAGGTTAAAAATAAAATTTAAGATGGTTAATCAAAAAATAAAAAAAAGGAATAAAATAGAAAATTCACTAGTCGTAGGAAAAGCTCCACCTAAAATTGCCTCTAAGGAAAACTAAATCAAAACGGTTGGCAAAAGAAGAAGTGAAGGAAAAATTCACAAAAAGAAACCCTGGCTGAAATAGCGAACATAAGGAATTCAAAAATTGTTATTATGTAAAAAAACTATAAATTTCAACCCCGAATTAATATACCCCAAAATGCCCCTAATGGCCTGATGCCCTTTGATAAAAAGAGTTTTTACTACCCTATTCAAACCCTAGGCTTAGGATAAATATAATTGGCAAAAAAAATATGAGTAAAAAGAAACTAAAAATAAAACTAAATATACAAAATTTCAAAAAACCCAAAAATATAAAATTTTATATAAAAATAAGACATAAACCCGCTCCTTGCGTAGATGGCCTGGATATTTGGTGGATGTGTTGTTGTGGTGTGTGTTGGTTATATTGGTGATGCTGAAATGTTGGTGATTTTTGGATGTGTTGGTGATGATTTCGCTGTTTGTGTGGTTGATGTTGTTGTGGTGCCTTTTGCTGGCATCGGTGCCGCCAAATGATTTTTCCAACTCTTGACGGTGTTTGTTGCCGTGGGGTTACGTGTTGTGCAAGTTATCAGTGTCTCTGTGTTGTTTTTGTGGTGAATGTATGGCTGATATGTAGTTACTAGCAGTGCAAGTTTTCCGTGTGTTGTTGTTGTATTGGGTGGCTTGTTGTTGCTTTGTATCATTAAACGTTTTAGGCGTATTTCCTAGGCGTTTTGCCGCCAAAATCCGGTACCCTGGGGGTACTCCCGGTGTCACTGCAACCTGAATAAAAAACCCACGAAAATTTTAGGAAAAAGTGTAATATTTTAGGTGGAGGATTATTACGAAGGGAAAGGACAAGGAAAGCATATTTAAACATACATAAGTATGTTCTTTTGTTTGCTTGGACGTAGATGCACATATACAGAACTATATGTGTACAGATACACCTATGTGCATGCCATTTTGCTGTTTGGCTTGCCAGGGAGATTGGCTGAACAACTGGGGTGCCTCGGGAGAGCGGCCGTGGCTCGGAAGCACCACGGTTGTGAATTGGGTGGAAATAAAAAAATGAAAATAAAAAGAAAAGACGAGATTTCCTCGTTACAATATGGCCGTATTTATTGTAATTGAAATATATGGTGTGAAATTACACAGTGTGGTTTTACCTTATGATGGAGATCCTCGGTGCGTGTCTTGCTCGGCGGTTGATGGAATAAGAGCCGGTTGTCCGACCGAGGACAACCGTTGATCCGCGGAATATCCTCCGGTTTTCGAGGGGAAGTTAACTAACACTCTCACACCGACATGTACGTACATGCGTGCTGACAAAAACCACACATATGCACGCATGTATGTACATGTGGGTGGAGTGGTGTTAGTAACTCGTTGAAACGCGCGCGTTACCATTAGGGTGGTTAAATTTCATGGGTTTTAGGCGTCGAGCCTAAACATGCCGGCCCCCTTGCGGTACGCAAAATCTGAGCCATCGCCCGAGGATCCCCTTCCTGCTAATTCTTAAAACTAGAACTTAAGTCTAGAGCGGTGCGTGCCAGATGACACGTTCGGGGCCACGTCTGCCATCTCCACATTGCCTACAGCTAAATTTGGAAAGAAAAGAATTAGTGGGAGAAAGTTATATATTTCTTGCCATTGACCAACTTCATTTCAAACATGACAATATGGATATTTCCACGAGAAGAAATTTATTTATTATCGTTTGTTTTTGAATTCATATAATCTTACAAACTATTTCATGTTTTAATCGTACTCTCTTATGCCGCAAGACTACATCTTAACGACGCCCGAAAGCACCCAACCGAATATCGTGCTTTGCGCCAGCAACGATCCAAACGACGGTGGTAGGGTGCCCGGGGTCATAATCTCGGCATATATATCACCGCCAAGGACGAGACGAATGGGCGTTGATCCGAAAAATTTTGGATCCGCCAGACGGATGTGCTCATACGGGGCCGCGATGGCGGGGTCCACATTCTGGGATGGGCTGACGCGTCGGAAGTTGCGCATACAAAGTGCATGCGTGGTCACCGTAGTGGTTCGACCGTGCTTCCCGCGAAGTCGCAAAAAACAGCCATGCTCCCCGCCCATCGCAGTGGTAGGCAGCGATAGGTCTTGCGCCAAATCGCGGTCGATCGTTGTGCGGGGGGCGCACGCATCGATGATTGCACGTATGAGGTGCAGTCGCCCCCCGGCTTCCACCTTCACGAACGCTGTTGGCGCAAGGGTGATCATGGGGCGCAAGGTAGGGCCCCCCGTAAAGTGAGCCGATGAGAGGCCGTTGCGAAAGGCTCTGGTGGTTGGCAGCTGGCGCGGCCGAGTGGCCAGTCTGCGCTCATGGCGGTCCTGTGGGCGATCAATTATCGTCGAACTAAAGTTGCGTAGCTGGCGCGGCTGAGTGGCCAGTCTACGATGGCGGCGATCGGTGGTTGCGGCGCTGATATCTCGGAGCTGGCGCGGCTGAGTGGCCAGTCTCCGGTGGCGGTTGCGTCTGCCGGCGCTGTGATGTCGGTTTTTAGGTGGGTGGAATGACTGTGGTTCCTCTCCACTGAGAGTGCGGCGTTCGTGGGCCAGCAGGGGTCGGAACGGCCGTTGGTCCGATCCCCCGATTGTTCGTTGTTGAGGGCGTGCTCCTGAGGCTGGCTCGATGAATTCGCCCTCTTCCTGTGACATAGCCGTCTCGGATGGGTGTATTGACAATAGCTCACCATCTTCTTCTTCTTCTCCTGGTCCTCCGTTGATGGTCTCTTCTTCCTCTTCCTCCTCTTCAACTTGTTGTGCCCAGCTTTTATACGGCCTTGACGGCCTCTGCGACTCGTCTATGGACATGTGGAGAGTGGTATGGTGTTTGCCACCACATCGTCGGCACCTGGCATCGCTCGTGCAGTCCTTAGACCGGTGCACCATCGACAAACAGTTTTCGCAGTAATCCTGCCGTATGATTTCGCGCAGGCGCTCGATGGGCGTTTTGGCGCGGTATACGGCGCAGGTACGGATCGGATGCCTTCCGTTGCACAAATGGCATGGTGTCGGATACCGTGCGGCGTTACGGTCCATTCTTCGGCTTACGGAGGCATGGCGAGTCATGCTGTGAACGAGAGGGAAGACAAATCGAGGTTGGTAAAGCGTCTGACAATGGACGTACCAGATGGGTGGCGAATAGCCGCATAGGAGTGCACGAAACGACGTTTCGTGGTTTGGGTACGTTTGGTAGACATACCAAAAACTAATTGAAAAACTTGATTAAATTGAAAAAATGTTAATATGGCTTCTGGCCAAACAAGTCTCCTACAAATCGTCCCAAAAATTGGAGTTCAACTACTGGATTCGGTGGCAATGATTATTCTACGTAACATTCCTACGTTTGCTTACGGCGTATGGCGACGTCGCGTTGTATTTATTTTTACTTGTACGTGTCACCCTGTGATGTGTTTCACAATTTCTAGGTATGCACAGCTGATTGTGCACATGGTGACATATCGAAACCGTAATTTTTTGGATAAACCGGAATTTAGTTCCGGGCGCGGTAGTGAGTGGGAGCGATTTTGTTTTGTTTTGTTGATGGGCTTGCTATCCACCATCAGAATTTGGTTGTTGTTGTTATAAAACAACGGTCCTGCCCCCCGGAATAGAGACAAAAAAAAAACCGAAAAAAAAAATGATCCGATCGAACATTTTTTTGTCTTTTGAGTTGTCTCGCTGGTCTTTCACGCCTACCTCATTAAGGGTGAGGTTTTATTGTGGGACGTAACCTCGTTTGGTGAATTTCGCAAAACCACCGATACGAGAAAACAAAAAAAAACTTTAAATTTTTTTTTTTTTGTGTTGGACCAAGAGAATAAAAATAACATTTTTTTTTTTTTTTTTTTTTTTAATATTATTATGTTATTTCCGGGTGTCTTTGATTAAAAAAAAAACCCATTTTTAATAACACCCGGCTCAAGGCGCTATTCGGGCCAATTTGTGATCGTCGGATCTTTTTGAGATCCGGTTGCGCCCATTTCGACATCACTAACATTTTACGAGTGTAGTATACTTACACAAAATCATGCTAGTCTCTGGACGTTTTTATACATACATATTGTGCGGCGAATTCGTTTGCCGGCTACAATGCTGAATGAAATTGAAACAATTCATGTTTCTTTTCATACCAGCACGAGCAGAAGGAAGGCCACAAAACTAACCTTGGTGAGTGTAAGTATATAAGAAAATTTTAGATATTTTATTTGCCCTTATAATCAAATTAATCAAAAAATCATTTGTTCTTCTTTTCATTGCAGGGAACCATAAGTACCAAGGAAGGATTGCAGCCTGGTGAGTGTTGGCCGCTTCCGCATTGGAGCGCTAGCAAGAAAATGGCAGCATGGTGCGCTGCCGGCGTCGGGAATTTTCGCTGTCGCCGCCGACGTTGCGCCTGCTACCATTTTAACCTACAAAAAATGCATGCGTATGTTTACTTGCTATTTTTTTTCTTTGCAGGTTCGCTGACGAAATCAAAGCACAACCGCACCAACTAAAGGTGAACTGAAAACTTCACCAAAAACTGTTACACTTTTATCACCAACTAAAACCGTCAGTCCTTCAACCAAATCAGTACGTTTCAATGATTGTAAGGTGCGTCTCTTCAATCATTTGGAGAAAACGCAACATGATGTTAGCTCATTTCTAAATAATCCACAAATACATCCAAGTATTGCGCGTTTGGGTGTGCAATATGCAGAACGCACTGTTGTGGGATCAAATGCGCGTTGTATTGCTTTTTTTGAATGCATTGAAAATGGTCATACGAGATTTTGAGACACCACCAAAAAAGGAATTTACACGCAGTTTAGAAACGACTATTACAAATAGTGTTGAACATTTGCAAAAATGTCGTCCGTTGGCAGTGTCCGTAAGCAACGCCTACAAACACATTAAACATGTACTGACACAATTGTCAACAGATCAAACGGAATCTGATTTAAAAGAAAATTTATGCCGCTTCATTGATACGTACCTAGAAAATCAAGTTGGAAAAGCTGCTGAAGCTATTAGTTACTCTGTACAAGAGAAAATTTCAGATGGTGATGTTATACTAACATTTGGCTGCTCATCACTAATTACATATATTTTTGAGGAAGCCCAACGTCGACGTGTCAATTTTCGTGTAATCGTTGTTGATTCACGTCCATTTTGCGAAGGTCAAGAGCTACTACGTCGTCTAACTGTCAAAGAAATACCATGTAGTTCTGTACTCATCAATGCTATTAGTTTTGTTATGCCCGAAGCGACTAAGATACTCCTAGGAGCACATGCATTACTCGCCAATGGATATGTAATGGCACGTACTGGTACAGCCCAAGTGGCATTAGTAGCACACTCATTTAATGTACCCGTTTTGGTTTGCTGTGAAACGCATAAATTTAGTGAACGTTCACAAACGGATGCTATTGTTTACAACGAATTGCATCCATCATAAAAGCACATTCACAGGTCGTTCAATTTAGTGGAAAATTTCGTTTAAGAAAACTACAAATCTAACCTACCGCCAGACGGAAAAACATTCTTTGTAAGTACATAAGGTTAAGAGACTTTTTCACTATATACTGTTGACGGTAATAATAAATTTACACTGCACCAATTTTGGCAAATTCAAATGAGTCATTTCTGCACCGTTGCTATTTGAATGAACTGTGGATTGTATTGTTCGGCAAATTTGGCTAAATGTGATGAATTTCCAAACTTGGAAATGAGATTTGGTTAAGTAAGTGAAAGTTTGTTATATCAAATCAATATCCAGTTTAAATTTCAATTAATCTTCCATAACGGTGACATAACCATTTTCAACCGCTGATCTAACTTTATTTAACGCAATATATTCGATATGACATCATTAATTGATTACACTGATTTCCACACCCTGCAAAAATCGTTGGATTATGTGTTCCAATTTTTTTTTATATTGGAGTACTCCAATAGTAATCCTTTGTATACCTCATCGGACCACCTTCAGCTTTTTGAAAGCTGATCATTGCTCTTGCCTTATCGCGAAAATCACGACACTATGGCACTGACAGTATATGGGCATTTCTCCCAAAAAGTCAATTTTTGTAGCGTGCGAACTATTTCGTTTTTTTGTAAAAAAGGCAAAGGCCAAAGTATATTAAACAAAGTAATAGTGAACTTGACAGTTCTCTCTTTTCTGTAGGAGTTTTCTCGGGAAAAATAAAAATATTAACCCGTTCTGTTTCAGATTTTTAAATTTTTTCAATAGTGTGAATAAACAGCAAATTATTTCATATAAATACAATACCGCTGGCCTCAGTTCCTTGCACGATTAAATATAGTTTAGAGTTCATATTAGCTAGACTAGCACATTTTAGCTAAGATGAATGGTCTGGGATTAAGGGGGAGTTTGGAAAGGTTGGGGATAAGGGAGGCAAGCCTTGAGAGGATTATTGGGATGAGGTGGCTGGTTTCTCGCTATCTCTCTCTTCGGTAGGAAGGAGGATCAGTTTGACCAACGGTCAATAGTGTGAATAAACAGCAAATTATTTCATATAAATACAATACCGCTGGCCTCAGTTCCTTGCACGATTAAATATAGTTTAGAGTTCATATTAGCTAGACTAGCACATTTTAGCTAAGATGAATGGTCTGGGATTAAGGGGGAGTTTGGAAAGGTTGGGGATAAGGGAGGCAAGCCTTGAGAGGATTATTGGGATGAGGTGGCTGGTTTCTCGCTATCTCTCTCTTCGGTAGGAAGGAGGATCAGTTTGACCAACGGTCTTCTGACCTGTCCTTTCTCCGTAAGGAGGTCAACGACGCGTACTCGGTTATCTTCGCCGGGGTGTACGTTGACCACTCTACCGAGCCTCCATTCGTTTGGCGCTAAGTTATCTTCTTTGATGACAACGAGGTCTCCCACCTTGATATTTTGTTTGGAATGCTTCCACTTCACTCGTTTTTGAAGTTCGGAAAGGTATTCTGTTTTCCATCGCCTGCAGAAGGCTTGATGGAGCGCTTTGAGTTTTTGCCACCTGTTGAGCATGGAGGCAGAACTCTCACTCACGTCGGGTTCTGGTGGTGCCATAAGATGGCTACCAGTGAGGAAATGGCCTGGGGTTAGGGGCTCGAGGTCTGTTGGCTCATTCGATAATGGGCTTAATGGGCGCGAATTGAGGCAGGCCTCGATCCGACATAAGAGGGTGCAGAACTCCTCAAATGTAAATTTGTGAGGTGTGGCCAGTTTTCTGAAGTGGCTTTTGAAGCTCTTCACCCCGGCCTCCCACAGACCGCCCATATGGGGAGCGGAGGCGGGGATAAAATGCCATGCCAAGTTTTGATGGCCATATTTCGCTATGGTTTGGTCTCTGGATTCCGATAGGAATTGTTTAATATCCGATCGTAAAGATCTTGAAGCTCCGACAAAGTTGGTACCGTTGTCGGAGTACATGTTTTTCGGACATCCTCTTCTAGCGATAAAACGAGCAAAGGCTGCTAGAAAGGATGGCGTACTGAGGTCGCTGGTAGCTTCCAGATGGATGGCCTTTGTCGCGAAACAGACGAACAGGCAAACGTAGCCTTTCGAAATTCGACATCCCCTACCTCGGTAGCTTTTTATGTCGAAGGGTCCAGCAAAGTCTACACCGGTGTTCGTGAACGCACGGCTAAAGGTAGTGCGTTCACTGGGAAGGTTCCCCATTAGTTGGGTCTGAGCCCGATTTCGGTAAATGGTGCAGACTTTGCATTTGTGGATGGTGGCCCTAATCATGTTCTTTACATTCGGAATCCAGTATTGGGTTCGGATAAGACGGAGCATGAGTTGGTTTTCCCCATGCAGGGACACCTGATGGATTAGTGAGACTGTCAGACGGGAAAACTTGCAATTATAAGGGAGTATAATTGGGTGACGCTCGTTGTAGGCTAAGTCTCTTGACGCTTCCAGGCGCCCCCCTGCTCTAATGAGACCGGTCTCATCGATGAACGGGTTGAGTGGCAATATTTCACTCTTCCTATCGATTGGTTCGCTATTCTTCAACTTTTGATATTCCTGACCATAGTACCTTTTTTGACTAATTTGTATCAGAATCTGAGTCGTCGCCTTGATCTCATCGGCTGAGATGAGGCACGATTTTTCCTTAAAGGATGCTTTTGTGTTAGCGTTGGCATTTAAAATAAATCTCCTAACATAAGATAGTACTCGTAAGGCTCTTGGTAACTCTGAAAACCGGTCGAGGATATCTGTTTGTTCTTTCATCGTGGCATACGACTGTGCCTTCTTTTCCTCAACGGACGTATGGTAATCCGTTTCCTGTGCTGGCCATTGGGACTTGTCTTCTTGAAGCCAAGAAGGTCCCTGCCACCACAAGGAATTGTTGACCAAATCTGATGCAGGTAGTCCTCTACTTCCTAAGTCTGCCGGGTTCGTTTCCGAATTAACGTGAAACCAGGACTTGCTACCGACCAGGTCGATGATTTTCGTGATTCGATGTGCGACGAAGGTTGACCAGGAACAGGGCGGTTTCCGTATCCATGCGAGGACGATGGTTGAGTCCGTCCATAGGTATGCGTTGACTGGTCCCAGTTGGATATTCCTGAAGATGGACTCCAATATTTCTGCTAGGAGAACTGCTCCGCAAAGTTCCAGACGTGGAAGCGAAATTGTTTTCACGGGAGCTACCCTGGTTTTTGCCAGAAGAAGATTGGTGAAGACTTGTCCTTCTTTTTTGACGCGCATGTATACGGCTGCTGCATATGCTTTTTCTGATGCGTCGCAGAAGCCGTGGATCTCGATGTCGTCATCTGGGGAAAAGTTTACCCAGCGCGGTATCCTAATATTATTTATTTCATGGTAGTGTTGGGTGAAATTCTTCCACCGTTCCAAAGTCGATGATGAGACAGGCTCATCCCAATCGGTGCCTTCTAACCAGATATGTTGCATTAATATTTTCGCGACTATGACCATTGGGGCGAGCCATCCTAATGGGTCAAACAGTTTGGCAATTGCTGATAATATCGCCCTTTTGGTTAGATCCCCCGGTGCCTCCAGTAATCCTGCTTGAAATAAAATAAATCAGAGTGGGCATTCCACCTTATGCCCAATGCCTTAACGGTGCTGGTATCTTCAAATGCCAGGAAGTCTTCGCTGAGCAAATTGGGTTTCGGGATAGCTTTGAGAACTTCCTCTGAGTTGGATGTCCATTTACGAAGTGGAAAGCCAGCTGATCGTAAGACCTGATTAATTTCGTCCCTTGCTTTAATCGTTGAAGCTATTGTATGTCCCCCCGCTAATACGTCATCTACATACATGCAATCTCGAAGTATGCTAGATGCTATTGGATGGGAATTTTGGACGTCGTCCGCTAATTGCAAGAGCGTTCTAATGGCGAGATATGGCGCGCAGTTAACCCCAAAAGTTACAGTCTTGAGTTCGTAGAGGCCGATAGGTTCGTTTAGGGATGATCGAAAAACGATTCGTTGAAATTTGGTCTGATTGGAATTCAGCCAAATTTGCCGATACATTTTCTCAATATCACTATTGAAGACGAAACGGTAAAGTCTCCAGCGCAATATAAGAGTAGGGAGATCCGCTTGGAGAACTGGGCCTGGCAAGAGAACGTCATTTAAACTTGTGCCATTTGCTGTTGGACTCGAGGCGTTGAAAACAACCCTAACTTTGGTGGTTGTGCTTTCTGCCTTTACTACGGCGTGGTGAGGCAGAAAGTAATTATCCGCCGCATCTGCTGCCACTATTTGATTTACTTTCTCCATATGACCGAGCGTTTCATATTCGGATAGTACCCTCATGTATTCTTTTTCTAAATCGGGAGTTTTTGTTAACCGCGTTTCATTTCGGTAATATTGTGAGCAAGCACGCCTAAGGGACCCTCCCAGGTTTATTTGGTTCGGGTACTCCGGTCTGAAAGGAAGCGACACTATGTATCTTCCATCCTCATTTCTGCTGGTTGTTTCCCTATATAACTTCTCGCAATATTCATCATCCTGATTCAGATTTTTGGTTTTGGGAAGATTTTCCAACTCCCAGAATGCAGTGAGTTGCTTGTCTAAAGCAACCTCGCTATAGAACGACACGATGTTCTTCGTTGGGTTCGGTTCTACTGTCCGACCGGTCAGTATCCAACCGAACACTGTCTCTTGGGCCAGAAGTGTATTATTCACATTCTTTTGAAGGCCGCTTAGTAAAATTTGCGGATATATGTCCCCGCCTAATATGATGTCAACTTCTTCGTTGACATAAAATCTCTTATCTGCAAGCACTAAATCTGGAAACTCCTGCCTAGTCAGGGAACTGATATTGCAGGATGGCAAGTTTCCAGTAAGCTTGGCCAGAATTAACACCGAAGTTGTCAAGCGGAAATCAGGGTCCACAGGTGAACGTAGCTCAATATTGGACGCTTCCTTTACTTGAGCCGAAACAGAATTAGTTATGCCCGATACTTGGGCATGCATTTTTTTGGTAGGAAGATTGATTCGGCGTTTAAGTCTTTCGGTCATAAAAGAGCATTCGGAGCCCGAATCAATCAGTGCTCTGGCTGGAAAGTCGCTACCATTATGGTGGATGGTGACGTGCGCTGTCCCTAGTAGCACACCTGCACTTGAGTTAACATGACAGGATTTTACATTTTGATCCTCATTGGAACCTGGTTTGCCCGGTTCTCGTCTCGTTTGAGCCGTCCTAGACGTCGAGGTGGTATTATCGGTCCTGTCTTGTGACTGACCTTGGGATGCCTTTGGCTGAAAATTTTCTATGTGCAGAAGCGTGTGATGTCGCCCTTGGCACTTACTGCAATAATAAGTGCTTTGGCATCGCGTAACCGTGTGCCCTGCAGAGAGACAATTCAGGCACCCTTTTTTGGATTTAATAAAATTTATCCTGTCTAACGTGTTCATATCGCGAAAACGTTGACAGTCGAGCAATCTGTGTTTATCCGATTTACACATCTTACACAGTGGTTTGGTTACGTTTGTTTGAAACGCACCCACCCTTTTTGCTGTGGTTTCATTTGTAGGGCGCTTATTAGGTGAATTTTGAATTTTCACACTGGTTGTCCCTACAAAACCTGACACTGTTTCCAATGTCTGAAACCGATTAGATAGGAATCGGTCCATATCCTCCCATTTGGATATGTCCATTTTTTTGTCTATGCTCTGCTCCCAGAGTGCTAACGTACTTTCAGGCAGTTTTGTTGAGCAGAGATAGGTTATTATTGCGTCCCAGTTTGAAGTGTCAATTTGATGACACCTCAGGGACGACAAGCAATTATTAATGTCACTTTGTAACTTTTTAATCGAGCTGCCACACTCACTTTCTACCTTTTTCAAATTGAACAAGATTTGCAATTGTGTATTTACGAGAATCCGTTTATTCTCGTATCTCTCGCACAGGTTTTTCCAGGCCATCTCGAAGCCCTCATTCGTGAGGGGACATTTTTTGACAATGTCTTTTGCTTCGCCCTGGGTTTTTTGGTTGAGATGGAAAAGTTTCTCAACCGGACTTAGGCGACTATTTCGGATGTAGATGGCCGTGAACATGTCACGAAATGTTGGCCATGACAAATAGTCACCTTTGAAAACTTCCGTATCGCACGGAGGGAGGCGTATACTGTGCTCGAGGGACAGTGAATCGCTGGCAGGTTTTTCTGTTGAGTTCAGCTTTTCTGCCCTGGCCGATAGTGTTGACGCGAAACGTACATAGGCCGCGTACGTTTTCCTATGTTTTTTCTTAATGGCTACCTTGTCATCTTTCGACACGTCTTCTGACGACAATAGCGCGTCAAGGGCAGTTTTGACCTTCTTCCATTGGGCCCTCAACTCCTCTTGCTCAATGGCAATGGAGTGTTTGGTTTGTTCACCCTCCGGAATTAGGCCGAAATCGGTTTCGGCCTCGACCAACGATTCTGCTTGTTCAATGTAATAATCAGTCTTCATTTTTAGCCTATTTACTCACTTGTATTACCGCAAAAACTGTAGGGAAATCTATAAAAGTATACCTGCGCCTTAGCAAATAAAGGGACAACTTATTCCAAAAAATAACAATTTTCGTTTCACTTCTTTTTAATCGCTTTATTTGATTTCAGACTTGGCCGACTCGTCTGTTTAGTTAAAAATGGACCGAAACAATTTTTTCTGGCTTATTCGCCACCCACCAGTATAATATATGTATGTGTGTAAAAACGGAATTTCGGTTTTGGTCAACAAATAAACCAAAGGGACTACCAGTGATTTGCGCGCAAGTGTACTTTAAAACGACCGAAAAGTGAAAATTAAAGTGAGCTTTTTTGACCAAATAAAGAATCTTCCGTGCGTAATTTTACCAAAAAAAAAAGGTGATTTTACTTGTGAAACAACAATAAGTGAAGCAAAGAAAAAGAGCACACGCAATAATGTCTAGTGTTTTTTTTTTGAAAGTGGGGTTATGTTTATGTTACCCCTTTCCTTGTGCTGTGTCCAGACCACCTTACCGTGGGTCGGGGGATAGCCCAGATAGTCACAAGGGTTGATAATTAACAAAAAAAAAAGGTGCAACTAATCTTTCACTTTTCACGGTCTTGCTTTAAAAACACTCGCGGCACTTTTATATCGATTATTAAAAAAAAACACAAAATAATGGCAAGAAATATATATATATGCTTACGTTGGACGATGTGGTGATCGAGTTGTGTTGATGGCAAATTTGATGCAGGAGTGGCAAGTGGTGACAGGTGATATTTGATGGCTGGTATTATGGCAGATAAATCTTATGTGGCAGTTGACTGTTGTTGTGGCACAAGGATGATACGCAAATTGTGGATTACCACCGTGAACAATTAAACTGTGTTGGCTGTGTTGTTCGAATCTAAGCACTTTATTGAAGATGTGGTGCCAAGTGTAATAGCCGGTTGGTGTTAGCGTGGACTGTATTATAGAGGTGCTGGTTCCTTCAACGGGGAGAATGACCATGAACAACTGGGGTGCCTCGGGAGAGCGGCCGTGGCTCGGAAGCACCACGGTTGTGAATTGGGTGGAAATAAAAAAATGAAAATAAAAAGAAAAGACGAGATTTCCTCGTTACAATATGGCCGTATTTATTGTAATTGAAATATATGGTGTGAAATTACACAGTGTGGTTTTACCTTATGATGGAGATCCTCGGTGCGTGTCTTGCTCGGCGGTTGATGGAATAAGAGCCGGTTGTCCGACCGAGGACAACCGTTGATCCGCGGAATATCCTCCGGTTTTCGAGGGGAAGTTAACTAACACTCTCACACCGACATGTACGTACATGCGTGCTGACAAAAACCACACATATGCACGCATGTATGTACATGTGGGTGGAGTGGTGTTAGTAACTCGTTGAAACGCGCGCGTTACCATTAGGGTGGTTAAATTTCATGGGTTTTAGGCGTCGAGCCTAAACATTGGCTATGAAATAGAATCAATCTCGCCGTAAAACATGCCAGGGCATACGGAGGAGTGAATGGGATATGAACGACTTACCGGGATTTTCCTGGGGTTATGGTGCACGAAAAGGATTACTGGTTGGGCCCGTTCCTGGCCGTGTTGAACTTCAGTTTAATAATATTAACCGCGAACCCTTTAGACTTTTCGGCGGTTTCTGTACTTGGAGTTCGGTTTCGGTTTCCTATGACATTTAGGATTATGCACTTAACTTGTTTTGGTGCTAACTTGGCGTTGTAATTGTCTATTTGGGAGCTTTGTTTAAAGTTTCGGCGGTATACCACTTGTCCTATTTGAAACTTAACATCTCTACTTCTAGTATCATAAACCTTTTTACTCCTTTCATGGGCCAACTTCAGCTCCTTCATTATTTTGTTTCGTAATAGTTGTAACTTGTCATTTGTATCCACAACTTCAACATCACTATCTTTTAATGCGCCTAACTTTCGGTATAGCTCGTATGATGCAGCATGCTGTATCATAGGCATACCGAAAGTGGCATAGTATGGCGACATATTTATGGCAGAATGTGCAACGCTGCGGAGGGCAAATGCGGCGTCAGTAATATATTTGTCCCAGTTTTTCTGGTTGTCCTTTATGAAGGACCGAACGATCTGCAAAACAGATCGATTTACCCTCTCCGCAGCGTTACCCTGAGGCGAATAAAATGCCGTTTTTATGTGTTTTGTGCCGTACTTTTCTAAGAAGCTGTTGAACATTTCTGACACAAATTGTTTTCCGTTATCCGAATGGACATATTCGGGTACACCGAAAATGTGGAAAACATCTCTTTCTAGGAATTTAATCACAGCAGCTGAAGTGGCCTTTCTCATTGGTTCTAAAAACACGAATTTTGTAAAATGGTCTAAACACACAAAGACATACACATTACCATCACTACTACGAGGATAAGGACCCATAAAATCAATAAACAAACGTTGGAAAGGTCGTTCGGTGAGTTTTTGCTTTCCCATTAATGGTTGTCTGAATACATTTTGTGTTTTATTTATCTTGCAGGTTTCGCAATCTTTTACATGTGCGCATACATCAGCTACCATACCTGGCCAATAATATTTTTGACGTAGTCGGGATAGGGTTTTATGTATGCCACCATGGCCAGCAGGAGGTGAGCCGTGGGACATTTCCACTAGACCCGGTCGCAATTCCGACGGAACCCAAAGCTTGTAGGTCTGGTCCGCTAGAAGATCGTCCCCCCTGTCGAATTGTGTCCGTTTGTACACGAAACCGTCCGATAGACATAGGTCGGGGAGCTTTTCTTGGTTTTCGGTCACGGTTTTTCGAAGTTCTTTGTACTCCTGCGACTCAAAATACGGTGACTCGAGGCATATGTCTATCGCACGGTCGTTCGTTAGTATTTCGTCCATGTGCATCCTTGAAAGTGTGTCGGGAACCACGTTCTGCGCACCTTTTCTGTGTTCAATATTGAAATCGTATGCTTGGAGTTTTAGGCTCCATCTTGCTAATCTCCCTGACAAATCCTTTTGATTCATCAGCCATTTAAGGCTGGCATGATCGGTTATGATGGTGAACGGGGTTCCCTCCACATATGGGCGAAAACGCTTTACGCTAACTATCGCTGCATAACATTCAAGTTCGGTGATGCTGTAGTTTTTCTGTGCTTTGTTTAGTTTTGCCGACACGTAGGCAATGGGTCTTTCGTTCTGGTCATCGTCTAATTGAAACAAAACCCCGCCCACTCCGTCAGTCGATGCGTCGCATTGAATGTAAAACCGTCTAGTGAAGTCCGGGTGTGTAAGTACCGGCGCTGAAATCAAGCTCTGTTTGAGCTTCTCAAATGATTGCATGGCCTCGTCCGTCATTGTAAACTTCTTTATCGTGTCTTTCTTGAGGCAGTCGTGCAGCGGAGCTGCAATAGTCGCATAGTCCTGGATGAAACGTCGGTACCAGCCCGACATGCCCAGGAACCGTCGAAGTTGCTTAGGGGTTTTAGGCGTAGGAAAGTCTCCCACAGCTGCTACCTTATTGGCATCTGTTCTTATGCAACCATCCCCGACTACGTACCCAAGATACCTTACTTCCTTGTAGCAAAACTTACTCTTTTCGACATTAATAGTTAATCTAGCCTCGCGAAGACACCGAGCGACCTTTTCCAATGAACACATATGAGACTCAAAATCTATCGAACAAACTAACAAATCATCAAGGTAGACAAAGACACACTCACGTAAAGCGGCTGGAATGACCTTGTCCATAAGACGACACATTCTTTGTGCTGCATTGCACAACCCGAAAGGCATGACAGTGAATTGGTATAGGGGTCGGCCCGGGACAGTGAAGGCTGTCTTCTCGCGTGATTTTGATTCGAGGGGAATCTGCCAGAAAGCGTCTTTTAAGTCAATCGCGGAGATGTATCTAGTGTTTTGCAGGCGGCTCAAGATTCCATCGATGTGGGGTAAAGGGTATGCATCTTTGATCGTTCTTTCATTCACCTTACGCGCGTCTAAACATAGCCTGTTTTTGGTGCCCTTGATAACCAGTGAAACTGGTGAGTTCCAACTGCTATTCGATTCCTCGATAACTCCCATGCTCAGCATACGGTCCAACTCTGCGTATACAAGTTTTTGGATTGCCGGCGAAATCGGATAATGACGTTGCTTAACTGGCAGATTCTCGTCGACCACCTCGATGACATGCTCTTCCTTGTCCGTTCGGCCTAACCCTAATACCGCGAAAGATGGGAATTGGGCTTTTACACGCTCCAACGTTTGACTCTCTTCCGTCGTTAACACATGTTGAACGGCGTCGAAAGACAGGTCACCCTCAGCGGGTACGAGTTCCGCCACACTAGCAACATTATTACACACATTCACACCCTTACTCACAACATTCATTCCAAAAGCCTGCCAAAAATCAACTCCCAAATACACCTCCTGTTGTAAATCAGGTACTATTAAAAACTCAAGTTCTTTTGTGGCATTATCCCACAAAACAGGTAGCTTTATTACCCCCACCACGGCGGTTTCTTCCCCATTTGCCGTCCGGATATTTTGACCTTTGATTGGCATAATCAAGGCCTCTCTACCGCGCAGGAGTGCCGCTGAGCCTTTTCCTAAGCAGCAGGCACTCGCCCCTGAGTCCAGGAGAGCCAGGACTTCGTGACCTCCTATTTCAGTTTTAGCGAAAAATCGATTGTCTCCTTTCACAGTTACTATTGTTGCAACTATTTTGTTTCTTAACTGTTTAAAATATTTCCGTTTTTCTCTCATTTTCTTAATTTTTCCAAAATTTCTACTCTTCTTCTTCCCCTCTATTCTATCCATTGCTTCACAAAAAATCCGCCTCCTTGCCTCATCGTACTCTAATTTTCGCTGATGTAAGCTTTTTCTTTCTTTTTCCTCCTTTCTCTCTACTGGCTTCACAACCCTAGCCTCATTTTCAACCCTCTTTAAAACTTTCAGTTCAGTGTGGCCGGGTTGTGAGTTTCCTGGCTGGAGCCCCCGGTTATCTCCGCCAGCTTCGGGTTTCCCTTACTGGGTTTAAAAACACAGAAGGACGCATTACTACCACAGGCAAAACAAAACATACTATGGAACTGGGACGAACATTTATTAGGCTTTTGTGCTTCTGCCGGGTTTTTCTCGAAGAAATCCACCGGCATGCCACACGAAAAGCACAACATCAGATGAAACGGTGACGCACAAAAGGAATTTATGGTGGACTTGGATGCATTAGGACAAACAGATGGGGTTGGAACACTAGGATTTACAGGGGTGTGTTGTTGGACTTGGGATTGGGATTGGAGTCTCCTATTAAAGGCCTCTATCTTCGGATTATGTAACTTTTCCTGCCGCTCCACCTGCTCGAAACCTATTTCGCTTACGGCCCTACCCCTACTCTTGTTTTCCTTTATTAGCTTTTCGGCTCTCCTGCACTCAGCCTTGAGATCCGCCAGAGAGTCCATTTTTAGGGCGAAAGTCAAGTTGGCCAGGTACGGTTTGAGATTTCCCTTAATAATGCCAACCAACTCCTTCTCCGGGATTCGCGTCCGCAAGCGGAAAGTCATATCGTGGATCTCCCCGTAGAAGTCGTCGAAAGTTTCTCCGGGTTGCTGCTTCCGTTCCATTATTTCACGGATTATTTCATAGTCGGACTCGGCGGTCTTGAAGTGGCTCAGCAGCTCGGCTTTCAATTCGGGGTACCCAAAATTGGGATCGCCGGCATGATCCTCGAGAATCTGCCAATACCACTTCAAGGCACCGCCGGAAACCAGACAATGAAAGTCCGTGAAAAGCTGGAAGTGGGTGATGTTGTGTTGTTCGCGCATTCTTTCAACCCGGAAGATGAAACTTTCGACGCTCATCCCTTTATTTGTTCCGTCAAATTTTATATGCCACTTCTCCAAGTCTAACTTCTTCCACCTTGGAGTGGCAATCGGATCTCTTGAGTCTTGTGTCGACCCTGAGGTGCGATTAGAAGGTAGTCCGCTGGCACGACCAGCGGTTCCGCCAGCTTGGCGTTCTGGAGTGGATGCTCCGGTTGGTTGGTTGCCCAGGGGATGCACGGTGGTCTCCATTTCAGTCATACGACCACTAAGGTTCCCAACGTTGGTTTTGATGCTCCTAACTTCCGAAGCGATCTGAGACACCAAGTCTTGCTGTTGCGCCATCATCGCCATCATTCGGCTCAGCTGCTCCACATTTGACATCGAGTTGGCTGCCCCAGTCACAGACGGATTTCCAACGCTGGGACCCGGAATCGCAGCTTGTGGATCCCCTGGTGCCACTTCGCCTCCCACAGCACCCACCTCCTCAGTGTCGGACATTTGACACAAGAGATCGATTTTCTGAGAGAAGTTCAAACTATTATTGGCTTCATTCAATGACAGTCCGCTTGCGAACGTCACCCTATGAATTCGGTCGGGGTCGATGGTCGAAAATATCCGGGACGTGCACCTGTCGAAGTAGGCACTCGGGACAAAGTCGACTCCACGCGGAATCCCTGTGTCAATCTGATCGAACACAGACCCAACTACCAAATTTTCGTAATCTCTTTGCTCTATCGCCTTCGATTGGCTTCGAGTGATCCGCCTATTCGAGTTCAGAATCCCTAATCCACCTGGTACCCTATCCACCAAATCCTGATCCGCCTCCTTGTCTTTGGCAGACATTCACCAATCCAAAAAAAAACAAATTATTGTATCAAAAGAATATACGAATGGAATGTTAAATCAAGAAAGTATTTGTTTATGTAGTGCAGCCTAATGTATTCAACAATCGTCGATATAGAACTTAAAGAAAGGCAAGAAATATGGCGAAAAAATCGGCTGGGTTTCAAAATTTTAAATTCCGAATAAAAATTATAAAAAGAACTTAAAAGCAACAAAAATAAAAAATATGACTGCTATATCAGTAAGTAAAAATAAAAAAAAACAGAAAAATTCAAATTCCGAAAAAAAATTATAAAATGATATTTACATAAAAAAATTATATCAGTAAATAAAAAAATTAAAAACAAACAGAAAAATTCAAATTCCCAAAAAAAAAATTATAAAAAGTATCAAAAGATATAGAAGCAAAAAATAAGACTGATGTATCAGTAAAAAAACCAAACAATAGACAACAATATCAGTAAAAAAAACCAAACAATAGAAATTCAAATTTACAATGTATGTATGTATTTATTATATAAGTATGTATGTATAAAAAGAATAAATAATGTCATATAATAATAGTATGTTATGTAATAATGTGTGTTTATGTGTGTGTGTAGTGTAGATTTAGATATTTTATACCGCAACCAAATAAAAAGTTTGTAAATATATTAAAAATGATATTACAAGATATAAAAAAAATTGAAATAATTCAACTTGTAAGTATAAAAAAATGTTAAAAAAAAGATGTTTGCTTTTGTTTAAATAAATGAAAAGTCCAAAATTTAAAAAAAATTTATAATTGAAATTCTACGTATTGGTGTGTGTGGTGCTGCCTTGGCGAAGATTATGTGAAGGCGATAGGTCCGTCTCTATTTATAGTCGTGTCCATTTTCAGTCCTCGTACTGTCCTTTAGGTGTGACACTACACGCCCGGTGACGAGTCACGAAGTGTGGATGCCACACCTCCCTACTCTCATCGTGGCGACTTGTTGCAAACCTCACTTACCGGTAATGCTGGATCATCGGTAAGGTAGCTTGAACAGGTCGTCACGATCTCCTACCTAGTGTCCGTCTCTAACTGTGTGCCATATCAAGTACCACCTACTCGGGTTAAAACCCAAGGAGGGAACCCTGGTATGGTCATTCAGCTTCCTCCTACTCTATTTGTCATGATGCCACAAGCTGTCAGGATAAATCCCAATAGCGATGCCATCATGACGGTCCCTGTACTAGTCAAAGAAGGAAATTAGAGAAATTCGAGATAGGTAAGAAAGATGATAGAAAAGCAAAAAAAAAACAAAAAAAGAAGTTAATGATTTAATTACTGAAAGAAATAAAAATAGAAACTATGGTAAAAAAGAAAATTAAACTAATTGGGCTATTATCGTTGGGCGCCATTGTTATGTAGCTGGTAGTTTGTTTGGTGAGGAGTGGTGGCAAGCAGGTATGCTTGCATCCCAGGCTAGCTCGTCAGCGTGGGGCGGGGTACTTTCCACCACCCTCACCTACAGCCACATGAACAAAAAGGGGTTCATACCTGCATATATACAAAAAGTTAAAGATAAAAGTAGAAAAAGGGCATAGGTGAGGAAAGATAATGGAAATAAAGGAGAGGCCTGTCCTGTCAGGTGGAGTCTTCCCACCCGCTTCCGTGCAACTTGCACGAAACCATGGGCACTGTGCTGACTCCTAATAACGTACAGTGCCCCCAAACTTGACTCAAGTCAACCAGTCTGTCACTTAGTCATTTTCCCTAATACTCACCTTCACATATCCGTGCGCGCGCAAGCGCAGCACCCACACCAACAATTAAGTCTAGCCCTGCATATTAGCAATCAAGGAACCTTCAACTAATCATTATAATAGTTTATTTAATATAATAATTCCTACGATAATCCTATTTTTATGTCGGTAACTAATCTGACTATCTTAGCCTATCTTCACAATTCATTCAAATTTCAAATTTCTTCATATATGTATCTATCTATATGTGTTACAGACTAGCAAAATGCAATAACAAAAGCAAAAAAAAGGCAAAGCAAAAAAATACAAAGAAAAACTTACTCACTAATTGTATTCAAACTTATGCATATAATTCAAAAAGGATATCACAAAAATGTATATTTTTGTCTTAACCTCCTAATGAATGTAATTCAGAAAAACAAAAAAAGATATAGTAAAAATAAAAAAAAGTAATAATACAAAAAAATTGCAAGCCAGAATTGCCAAACAAAAGAAAACTTATCGACTAATTATAGAATAATTATTCTAAAATTTAAGACAAAAGGATTTCAAACTAACTTCCTTAGGTACATAAAAAAAGTGACAAAAATTCGTGGAAAGATTTTTATTAGAAAAGCAAAATTCTAAGACCCTCTAGTGTAGCGGTCATTGATCTTTTGATCAGCTGATCGCTGTCCCACTGACCCAGATTTCGATTTCAAGATCAAGGCCAATTCATATATATAAAAAAATGTAAAACCAGAGAAAAATGTAAAACAAAAAAATGTAAAAAAAAGGAATTGAGAGTGTTGTGTTTTTGTGTGCGTGAGATTGTGTTTCTAGAGTAGTTATGTATGTACGTATATCTTTTCGTATTTTTTTTTTTTGTCACTAATCCCTTTGCTACCTTGGGAGTAGGGTGAGATTACGCCCTCAATAGACGTACATACATACAAACATATATACGTCTCAAGTAATTACTCACCAAGTCACTGCTCCAATGGCGCCACTGCAGAGTACCTGTGCTGAAAAAAGAGTAAATTGCTTACATATATATTAACTCCTAGCACTTGGTCATGCGCACAATGACCACTCTCTCCCCACTCACCCAGCTCAATCGCTTATGATCTTATCTTTCTTGAATTATAACTTTAGTGCCCTATGCTGTCTTCATGGATGCGCATAGTATGCGGAGGCCCCCTGTGTTAAACTTCCAACTACCCTAGGCCGGACCGAATGTCCGGAAGGTTCGGGTATCCGGGTGATAGGGTTCGAGCCCGAATGGAGTGAAGGCGGTAGGCGGAAGAATGGTAAAAATTCAAAGGTAAAAAAAATTAGATACAAATTGTAAAAATTAAGTGTCAAAAAGGTAAGAAGAAATAAAAAAAAAACGTGGATGATCTTGTGATGGTGTTAGTGGTGGTGTCGAGTACAAAAAAAAACGAAGTGGGCAATAGAAAGTGGAGCAAAAAAGAATGTAGATATGGCAAATGGTAACGAAAACTAAAATAGCCAAAAAAAACTGAAGGCGAAATGAACAAATGAAATCGAAACAAAATTAAAGTAGAAATTATTGAAAATCTAGCTAGTTAAATGAACAAATCGAGATACGAAATTTAGGTACGGAAGGTTAAAAATAAAATTTAAGATGGTTAAACAAAAAATAAAAAAAAGGAATAAAATAGAAAATTCACTAGTCGTAGGAAAAGCTCCACCTAAAATTGCCTCTAAGGAAAACTAAATCAAAACGGTTGGCAAAAGAAGAAGTGAAGGAAAAATTCACAAAAAGAAACCCTGGCTGAAATAGCGAACATAAGGAATTCAAAAATTGTTATTATGTAAAAAAACTATAAATTTCAACCCCGAATTAATATACCCCAAAATGCCCCTAATGGCCTGATGCCCTTTGATAAAAAGAGTTTTTACTACCCTATTCAAACCCTAGGCTTAGGATAAATATAATTGGCAAAAAAAATATGAGTAAAAAGAAACTAAAAATAAAACTAAATATACAAAATTTCAAAAAACCCAAAAATATAAAATTTTATATAAAAATAAGACATAAACCCGCTCCTTGCGTAGATGGCCTGGATATTTGGTGGATGTGTTGTTGTGGTGTGTGTTGGTTATATTGGTGATGCTGAAATGTTGGTGATTTTTGGATGTGTTGGTGATGATTTCGCTGTTTGTGTGGTTGATGTTGTTGTGGTGCCTTTTGCTGGCATCGGTGCCGCCAAATGATTTTTCCAACTCTTGACGGTGTTTGTTGCCGTGGGGTTACGTGTTGTGCAAGTTATCAGTGTCTCTGTGTTGTTTTTGTGGTGAATGTATGGCTGATATGTAGTTACTAGCAGTGCAAGTTTTCCGTGTGTTGTTGTTGTATTGGGTGGCTTGTTGTTGCTTTGTATCATTAAACGTTTTAGGCGTATTTCCTAGGCGTTTTGCCGCCAAAATCCGGTACCCTGGGGGTACTCCCGGTGTCACTGCAACCTGAATAAAAAACCCACGAAAATTTTAGGAAAAAGTGTAATATTTTAGGTGGAGGATTATTACGAAGGGAAAGGACAAGGAAAGCATATTTAAACATACATAAGTATGTTCTTTTGTTTGCTTGGACGTAGATGCACATATACAGAACTATATGTGTACAGATACACCTATGTGCATGCCATTTTGCTGTTTGGCTTGCCAGGGAGATTGGCTATGAAATAGAATCAATCTCGCCGTAAAACATGCCAGGGCATACGGAGGAGTGAATGGGATATGAACGACTTACCGGGATTTTCCTGGGGTTATGGTGCACGAAAAGGATTACTGGTTGGGCCCGTTCCTGGCCGTGTTGAACTTCAGTTTAATAATATTAACCGCGAACCGTTTAGACTTTTCGGCGGTTTCTGTACTTGGAGTTCGGTTTGAAAATCCGCGCACTTCACAACAAAAGAAGAACTTGTGATACACTTATGGGCACAGTTTTAACGCAACTTTGGCCCGTTGACTACTTCGGCACCCTTTTATACCTTCCGCCGCGGTAAGGAAAGCTGCCTTTTTGGGAAAGTTTTCACCTATACAAATCTCTAAGCCTTCGTTTTTCCCGCATTCTCAAATACACACTCATACCTTCACACAACATGCTAATATCTTCCTTTCTTTCTAACATAGATAGAATGTTGCTAGGCGTTCAGCAACATTGCCTCTGTTACTGCCTCTGTTGTTAACGGCAGATATCAATGCTATCTACAGTAGCAGTAACACAAGCACTGTTGATGAAGCCCTACTGCACAATATCTATGTTAGATACTTAGCTAACATTGAGATATGTTGCCAGCATGGTGAAAGGCTGTCGTTACATATGCTTTGTGCATACCGTAATCAGTTAAAAAGTTACGACCCATGAACCAAAAAGAGAAGATTGAGCCAAAAGCGATACCGTTAGAATGAATTTGCCTGTTTTGACAGAATCAGCTAATTGCTACGTCATGAGTTGACACAGAATTGCCACCATACTCTACTTTTACCGCTGGTATGATTTACAAAAAATATGTGTGTGGGCAATCATGGACGAATTCAAGATGGCCGACTGAGCAGTGCAGTTGTAACGTCATACGCTAACTGGGGAAGTCATGGGCCTGGTTATGACCAGTCGAATTTTCAAACATTTCTCTTTTAAAAGTGGGTGGTGCCACACAAAAAAAATCATAATAGAATGACCTGGGATATTCACCTATAAAATATTATCATTTTAGACATTTCAGCTACCAAGATATGTCAATTTATATGATTTTCAAAATGTTTGGATATCGAAAAAGGAGACGTGGTTATCATCCGATTTCGCCCATTTTCAATAGCAACCTACCTTGGCCAGAAAGTAACCTGTACCGTTATGTGGACAAAATTATAATACCACTAGTACGCTGGGTATAAAAATTGCACAAGGTTTCGCACGGGCTTAGCTATTGCCTTAAGTTTTTGAAGATTTGTTCGCTATTTCACTTAAAACCGCCCATCTTTCAAGTATTAGTTAGCATCATAACTTTTATAATTCCCTTCTTTAAGTGGTTAAATAAATTTTTATCAGTTTACATATCCTTAGGTATGCATATGTATGTCGGAAATGTTAGCGGAAATAGGCAATTTGTCCTACTTTGTGTAGTTTCAATGACTACAAACAGCACAAATGGTGTGTGAAAAGGTAACAGCGCCAGAGTCAATGAAAATAAGTCAGCGGAAACTTATTGCAATTCAAGTTCCTTGCTCATACGGTTGTTGCATTTGTGGGATCATTAAAGTCAAAAGCTCCATAACTAGCCTTCCTTCGTTTGTATGCTGTGTAAATGAAATAGAACAATGCCTGAAATGACCAAGACGCATGTTGTGGAGTTCTCTTTCAAGGTGCTTAAATAATGCCGTTGAGTGTTAAACTCACTTGCAGAATTTCGCAATTTCGAAATACGGGGCTTTTGAATTCCAAAAAGTAATTAAAAAAGTATAAGCAAATATTTAACATAACCAAAATTTTTTCATTTCGCCATTTTAAACATTTACATAAATATTATTTTAATCGCTTCTATCACCTTCCCATTTTCTACATAACAAATGTAAGCCAATTTCCGCTAACAAAAAATAAAGCCAAAGTACTCGAAAAGACAAATGAATCTAAGAGGATTCGTTCGCTGCTATGCAAATTCTTTTTCAAAGAAAACTAAATTATTGTGGGTAAATAAGCAGAAAAAACCCTTCAAATATGAATTCAAAGTGAAAATCCCCAAAAAAATTAAATCTTAGAGGTCATACAAAAAAGCCAACGGCCAACGATTCTATAAACTGAATGGTTGAGAAAAAGTAATGATAATGAGAAAAAACTTGTGTAAACAACCATTAAAGGCAGAATTTCCATTTTTTGTGATGCAAAAGTTTGTGCGCTGGGCTCTCAAAAAAGATACATATACAACAAGTAAGGAAGTCTAAGTTCGGGTGAACCGAACATTTAATACCCAGCGGTAATTTTTAGAACGGGATAACAATCATTAGGCCCTAGGAGGATTTACTTAATTTCCGTTACCGAATTATTTCAATTTATGTGATTTTGGATATCGAAAGTGGGCGTGGTTGGAGAGCGATTTTTTCCAGTTTCATCAGGTTTACTCCCAACAATACTAGTATGATTTGTGCCAAATTCCATCGTTCTATCCTAATCAGTTTAAAAGTTACGACCATTCAAATTTTCAAAAACACCTCCCTTAAAAGGTGGCGGTGCCACGCCCACTATAAAAATTTATGGAAAAATCATAAGAGAATGACCAGGGGGATTCACCTATAAAATTATATCATTTTAGCCATTTCAGCTGCCGAGATAAGTCAATTTGTGTGATTTTCAAAATTTTCGATATCAAAAAAGGGGGCGAGGTTATCATCCGATTTCGCTCATTTTCAATAGCAACCTACCTTGGCCAGAAAGTAACCTGTGTACAAAATTTCATGCAAATATCTCAATTTTTACTCAAGTTATCGTGTACACGGACGGACAGACGGACGGACATGCCTAAATCAACTCCTCTTTTAATCCTAAGAACTTTCATATATGGAACTCTATATCAATCTCGATTATTTTGTGCCGTTACATACAACCGTTATGTGAACAAAATTAATATACCCTTGTACTAGTACTAGTACGCTGGGTATAAAAATATGATTTTCGGCATACTAGTTACAACCCAATCTAGTCAGCAAATAAAAAGGTTTATCGCCCTGGCTATCAAACTATGAAATAAAAAACAAAAATAAAAAACAAAATAAAATAAACTAGTACAACATCTTTTAATACTCGTTAATAGTAGACAATTCCTTACAAAGGAAGAACAATACAGAAAATTATAATCCATCAACGACCAACCAATTTAACTACCAAATTATAATATAATTATACTATTTTAGTTATTTACCTAACCGAAATATGTCAATTTATGTGATTTTCGAAATTTTCCATATCGAAAGTGCTCGTGGTTGGGAAGCGATTTCGTTTAATTTCATCAGGTATACTTCCTATAACTCTAGTATACCTTGTGCCAAATTTCATGATTCTTCCGTAATCAGTTTAAAAATTATGACCAGTGTTTTAGATGATTTTCGAATTTTTCGGTATCGAGAATTGCCGTGGTTGGAGGGGGATGTTAGCCAATTTCATCACGTATACTCCCAACAATACTAGCATGATTTGTGCCAAATTTCATCGTTCTACCATAATTTGTTTAAAAGTCCAGTCGAAAATCATAATCTATATATATAAAATTGGATGTATGTATATAGATATGTGGCTTATGGACTCCAAAACTACTCAGCCGATTTTGTTGAAATTTTGGGGATAGATTAGTAGGAGCCTGGAGAGTGTTTCTGTAAATTTTTTTTTATGGGAAGTGGACCCGGGACCGCCCTCTTCGAAAATATCGTATAAATGGCTGGATTTACTTGATATTTGGTATGATATTTGGTTATGGTTATGCTTAGATTAAAGTATAGGATGATTTTTCTTCTGGGAAGTGGACCAGGGACCGATCTGTAAACAATCGTATTTATGACTCGAATTGCTTGAAACTTGGTATGTAGGTAGCTATATGCTTAGATTCCTTCCGGGAAGTGGACCCAGGACTGACTTATTCTAAAGTATCGTATAGATGGTTGGATTAACTTTAAATTTGATATGTAGGTAGCGTTAAGCTTAGGTTAAAGTGTGGGAAAAGTTTTCTTCCAGGAAGTTTATCAGGGCCCGATATATTCTAAACAATCATATTTATGACTCGATGAGCTTGATATTTAGCGTGTAGCTGGCGTTTCACCTTGATAAAATATGAGATAATGTATCTTCCGAGAAATGGTAAAAATGGTAAAATCTTATTCAGGTGATTTTCTTTGGCGTAGCAACGCACGCCGGGTATTACTAGTAGAATGATAAGAGAGATTCACCTATGAAATTATATCATTTTATTCAGTTCAGCTACCGAGATATGTCTCTTCGTGTGATTTTCGAAATTGTCGATATCGACAAAAGAGGCGTGGTTATCATCCGATTTCGCCCATTTTCTCTAAATTTTTACTCAAGTTATCGTATACACAGACGGACAGACGGACGGACATGCCTGAATTAAATCCTCTTTTCAAACTAAGAACTTTCATATATGGAACTCTATATCTATCTCGATTATTTTGTGCCGTTACGTACTACCGTTATGTGAACAAAATTAATATACGCTCGTACTAGCACTGGTGCGCTGGGAATAAAAATCGTAATGGAGAGACTAGGGTGTTCATCCTACCAAAATATATCATTTTAGCCATTTCCGTCACCGAATTATGTCAATTTATGTGATTTTCGAAATCGAAAGTGGGCGTGGTTGGAGAGCGATTTTTCCAATTTCATCAGGTATACCCCTAACGATACTAGTATGCTTTGTGCCAAATTTCATCCTTCTACCCTAATCAGTTTAAAAGTTACGACTAGTTCAATTTTCAAAAATGCCTCCCTTAAAGGTGGGCGGGACCACGCCAACTTTAGAAACTTTTTCAAAAAATCATTATGTAATGGTCAGAAGGGTTCACCTATAAAATTATATCATTTTACCGATTTCCGTTATCGAATTATGTCAATTTAGGTGATTTTAGAAATTTTCGATATCGAAAGTGGGCGTGGTTGGAGGGCGATTTTATCCAATTTCATCTGGTATACTCCCATCGATGCTAGTATGCTTTGTGCCAAATTCCATCGTTCTATCGTAATCAGTTTAAAAGTTACGACCAGTCAAATTTTCAAAAATGCCTCCCTTAAAAGTGGGCGGTGCCACGCCCACTATAAAAAATTTATGAAAAAATCATAAGAGAATGACCAGGGGGATTCACCTATAAAATTATATCATTTTAGCCATTTCAGCTGCCGAGATATGTCAATTTGTGTGATTTTCGAAATTTTCGATATCGAAAGTGGGCGTGGTTGAAAGGCGATTTTATCCAGTTTCATCAGGTATACTCCCAACGACACTAGTATGCTTTGTGCCGAATTCAATCATTCTATCGTAATCAGTTTAGGAGTTACGACCATTCAAATTTTCAAAAATGCCTCCCTTAAAAGTGGGCGGTGCCACGCCCACTATAAAAAATTTATGGAAAAATCATAAGAGAATGACCAGGGGGGTTCACCTATAAAATTATATCATTTTAGCCATTTCAGCTGCCGAGATAAATCAATTTTTGTGATTTTCGAAATTTTCGATATTGAAAAAGGGGGCGTGGTTATCATCCGATTTCGCCCATTTTCAATAGAAACCTACCTTGACCAGAAAGTAACCTGTGTACAAAATTTCATGCAAATATCTCAATTTTTACTCAAGTTATCGTGTACACGGACGGACAGACGGACAGACGGACGGACATGCCTTAATCAACTCCTCTTTTAATCCTAAGAACTTTCATATATGGAACTCTATATCTATCTCGATTATTTTGTGCCGTTACATACAACCGTTAGGTGAACAAAGTTAATATACCCTTGTACTAGTACTAGTACTAGTGCGCTGGGTATAAAATATACAAGTAAATGAGCAAAGCTGAAGTGCCTGAAGGAAATATAGATATTTGCCACTATATTGCGAAAAATTGCCAAGAGTTAGTTGCGATTCAATAGCCCACTAAAGCTTTGTAAACCACAAACTTTAAGAAAAGTTATTTAATGACTTTTTCAAATAAGTAAATACTAAATAGGCATATGCATATGAACTAGGGTGGCCCTTAGTTGTAGGGAGGAAAAAAGAATTTGGAGTCTCCATCTCAAGCATAGTTACAAATGTAACCAATTTCTGTAAAAAATCAACAAAGTTAAATTTAAAAAAATTTGTCCTCACCTCAAAAGCTAGTGAGAAAAAAAAACTAACAAATTAAATTTCTTATATACATACATTAGACTGGGCCAAAAAAAAATTTTGTAATTTTCAAAAATTATATTTAAAACTCTTTGTTGCTTTTTTGACTTGTAGTCTATTGCTGTAAATACCGACGGTATTTACAAGCAATTTTCGGGATTGAATGAAAATGTGTTTTTTGAGAAAAATTTACCTACGCGCTGCAGGAACCAGACAAGCCGACATATGTTTCGATGATACTGGAGTTACATCTCTTCAAGGACTTTTCTTCCCGGCATTGTGAGAGTCGAACTCACAACACTGTAGTGACTTGTATGCTAGAAGGTCTAGCACCTTAGGCCACTACCCAGCTTGAAGGTAAACCCTTCTCACTGTCCATTTATGCATATATTTATACTTCCATATAGAACATTTCTTTAATTTCAATGCTAACTTATATGAAAGATTTGCGAATTTTTAGGACTTGGTGTGAAACCTATGAAAGAATTTTCATACTTAATTAAGCACGAATATTTTTCCATTTATAACATTTAAAACTCTTTGTTGCTTTTTTGACTTGTAGTCTATTGCTGTAAATACCGACGGTATTTACAAGCAATTTTCGGGATTGTATGAAAATGTGTTTTTTGAGAAAAATTTACCTACGCGCTGCAGGAACCAGACAAGCCGACATATGTTTCGATGATACTGGAGTTACATCTCTTCAAGGACATTTCTTCCCGGCATTGTGAGAGTCGAATTCACAACACTGTAGTGACTTGTATGCTAGAAGGTCTAGCACCTTAGGCCACTACCCAGCTTGAAGGTAAACCCTTCTCAGTGTCCATTTATGCATATATTTATACTTCCATATAGAACATTTCTTTAATTTCAATGCTAACTTATATGAAAGATTTGCGAATTTTTAGGACTTGGTGTGAAACCTATGAAAGAATTTTCATACTTAATTAAGCACGAATATTTTTCCATTTATAACATTTAAAACTCTTTGTTGCTTTTTTGACTTGTAGTCTATTGCTGTAAATACCGACGGTATTTACAAGCAATTTTCGGGATTGTATGAAAATGTGTTTTTTGAGAAAAATTTACCTACGCGCTGCAGGAACCAGACAAGCCGACATATGTTTCGATGATACTGGAGTTACATCTCTTCAAGGACTTTTCATCCCGGCATTGTGAGAGTCGAACTCACAACACTGTAGTGACTTGTATGCTAGAAGGTCTAGCACCTTAGGCCACTACCCAGCTTGAAGGTAAACCCTTCTCAGTGTCCATTTCTGCATATATTTATACTTCCATATAGAACATTTCTTTAATTTCAATGCTAACTTATATGAAAGATTTGCGAATTTTTAGGACTTGGTGTGAAACCTATGAAAGAATTTTCATACTTAATTAAGCACGAATATTTTTCCATTTATAACATTTAAAACTCTTTGTTGCTTTTTTGACTTGTAGTCTATTGCTGTAAATACCGACGGTATTTACAAGCAATTTTCGGGATTGTATGAAAATGTGTTTTTTGAGAAAAATTTACCTACGCGCTGCAGGAACCAGACAAGCCGACATATGTTTCGATGATACTGGAGTTACATCTCTTCAAGGACTTTTCTTCCCGGCATTGTGAGAGTCGAACTCACAACACTGTAGTGACTTGTATGCTAGAAGGTCTAGCACCTTAGGCCACTACCCAGCTTGAAGGTAAACCCTTCTCAGTGTCCATTTATGCATATATTTATACTTCCATATAGAACATTTCTTTAATTTCAATGCTAACTTATATGAAAGATTTGCGAATTTTTAGGACTTGGTGTGAAACCTATGAAAGAATTTTCATACTTAATTAAGCACGAATATTTTTCCATTTATAACATTTAAAACTCTTTGTTGCTTTTTTGACTTGTAGTCTATTGCTGTAAATACCGACGGTATTTACAAGCAATTTTAGGGATTGTATGAAAATGTGTTTTTTGAGAAAAATTTACCTACGCGCTGCAGGAACCAGACAAGCCGACATATGTTTCGATGATACTGGAGTTACATCTCTTCAAGGACTTTTCATCCCGGCATTGTGAGAGTCGAACTCACAACACTGTAGTGACTTGTATGCTAGAAGGTCTAGCACCTTAGGCCACTACCCAGTAGAGATATACGCCGCCGGCAAACGCCGCCGCCGCCGCCGACAAAAGTCATTTTCGACGCGCCGCCGCCGAATAGCCTTTTTAGCGGCGCGGCGGCGGCGGCGGCGCGCGCCGGCGCGTTTAACATTTTTTTTGTGATAATTTTCTAAAGTTACAAATTTTTTTTTTAATTTACAACACACTAATGGCCGTGCCCTAAATGTGTTAAAAGTGCAGGTATTTGTTTCCTTTAGGGGTCAACTGTTAATAAATTAGCTAAAATTGTGCGGGAGGGCTTAAAAGACGGGATTTGGCCTCAGGATCACGAATCCGGAAGCGCTTTTTTATTGTTTTTAGTTACATATTTGCGATCAAAGTTGTAAGTTTTCATGTGATTGTAATTTATTTAGGCCGTCCCTAAAAAGCTCTTCCGGATTCGTGATCCTGAGGCCAAACCCCGTCTTTAGAGTCCTCCCCCATAATTTTAGCTAATTTATTAGCAGTTGACCCCTGAAAGAAACAAATACCAAAGTGAAAAAGATGATGGATCTAGCAGCTGTATTTCACACAGCAAGAACGTCTCAACAGGGAATTTAACACGTCATTCAAAAAACGAACACAATATACGTCACTTTGATGCAGAAAATACTTCCCTGCTAGACAGTCTTTTGACATTCAGTCAGCTTTGTAATGTTGCCTTTGGAAACGTGATAGAAAATCGTGATGTAAATATCAGCTGTTGTATATTTACATCACGATTTTCTATCACGTTTTCAAATGCAACATTACAAAGCTGAATGAATGTCAAAACACTGTCTAGCAGGGTTCTTCATCTACACTGACAAATTTTTTTCAAAAATGTCCAAAAAAAAATTCAACTGATTCTAAATGGATGTTGGGAAGGGACTTAGCCTTATGGATGGCACGTGATTTATTACCGTTCCATACAATTGCACACAATGGAATAAAAGACTTTTTAAAAAAATACCATGTAGTAGTAAACGATAATGATATACCACATTATAAAACAATTGCAACAACAGCATTAGATGATGTTTATGAAAGCGTTTTAAAAGTCGTTAAAGGAAAAATATCTGGGATGGAACATTTTGCTTTAACTTTCGATCTATGGACGGATAACTAAAAAAAAAAAAAACTAATGGCGGCGATATACCAACAGGTTATCTAACGAGATTTTTAGCCGAGCTTCTCTTTCCAACTTGTGGTGTGTTGCTTTTGAGTTTTTCCTACAAGTTGGCGGGACCTACAGTTTTTTGCCGACTCCGAACGGCACTTGCAAAGCAAATGAATTTTTTGCTGAGAAGCTTCTCATGGCAGAAATACACCCGGAGAGTTTGCGAAACTACTGCTGAGGGGCGACCCCGTTTAGAAAAATTCTTTTTCTAAATAATTTTTGATGTTACTTTTGTGGGGCATCGAACCGCCACGACTTGGTGTAGAAGGCCGAACACTTAACCGCTACACCACGGCGGCCGCCAATGGACGGATAACTACTGTAGGCGTAATTATATAACTTTTACTTTTCATTACCTTTCAACAAACTTCGCTATGTCGAGTCTCACACTAGAAACAAAATACATATGTCTCAAAGTCCCATACAGGAAACAACATATTGCAGGAGATTGAGGAAGTAACTGAATACTTTAACGTAAAGCTTGGTTCGAATTTCGTTGTCACTGACCAAGGCAGTAATATGAAGAAAGCCATCGATTTGGGCAGCCTTGACAACCACTTCTGTATTGGGCATGGGCGTCACAATTTGCTTACGGTAGATGGGTAAGATTCCGTTCCAGAAATAAATCGCCTAATTTTAAAGTGTAAAAAAATCGCGCGAGCCCTACGTTTCAAAACACATACTCTGAAGTTACAGGCCGATGCCATACAAAAAGAGATTTTGTCAAAAATTGATAACTTGGAAAAACTCCTGGCTTCAGAAGACGCTTCATGGGTCGACTACGACGAAGGGTTCGGTCCCCTTGATGATGTGTCCTTGGAAGTATATAGAAACATAAATAATACCAATGACTTGCATGGCAGTTTGGTGGATAAGAGAAACATCACCCTTAAAAATTCGATATCTACAAGATGGCACAGTGTCTTATCATTACTTGATAGTCTTGGATCTCAAAGGGCTGCCATTAATAAACTTCTTTTAAGCTGTAATAAAAGTGACTTAATTTTACTCGAAACGGAAGTACTACTATTGTATAAATTAAGAGACTTTTTGCAAAAATTCAAAGATGCTGTCAATATTCTTTCTGGGGACTCATACCCATCGATTTCTCTTGCGTTAATCATTCGAACTGAGATATTATCAATATTATCTGAAAACGATGACACTGATTTAAATCAGAATAATTTCAGCTTTTGTCACGATCATTTAACTATTGCAACAAATAAAAAAAAATATGAAGAGTAAACTTGACTATAGATTTCCAATAACTGATATTTTAGTATGCGCAACGCTGCTGGATCCGCGTTTTAACACATTAGATTGTGTTACAGAATACTGCAAAAGCAAATGTAAGACAGAAGTACAGTTTTTGATAGAGATGTATAAAAGACTTGTTGGTGATTC